>JAVJIF010000232.1:0-73825 GCA_038442645.1 Agave tequilana | reverse complement strand
TTCCAGTTCCTGTATTCTTATGAAGGTGGACGTGTGGGAGAAAAGGATTTGTATTCTCTTTTATCCCATGATCCTGGAATCTTTCTATCATCTTATCCACGTAGTGAGATTGAGATATACTGATTCCATCTGGTGTTCTAGTAATTTTAATTCCTAAAATTACTCAGCACCCCCCAGATCCTTCATATCAAAACAGCTGGATAACATTCTTTTAGTGGACTTAATAATCTCAATATTGGTCCCAAGTATCAACATGTCGTCTACATAAAGACAAACAATGATACATGCCTCTCCAACTGTTTTCGTGTAAACACACTTATCGCATTCATTGATAGTGAATCCATCTTTGATCATGACACTATCAATTTTCTCATGCCATTGTTTTGGAGCCTGCTTTAAACCGTATAAGGATTTTACCAATTTACACACCTTGTGTTCTTGGCCCTTGACTTTAAATCCTTCTGTTTGCTCCATATATATTTCTTCACTTAATTCACCATTTAAGAATGCAGTCTTGACATCATTTGATGTATATCTATTGTGCAATACTGCAATCGCAATCAACATCCGAATGGACGTTATTCTTGTTACTGGTGAATAAGTATCGAAGTAGTCAAGTCCTTCTTTTTTGTCGATAACCCTTGGCTACTAATCTAGCCTTGTACTTATCGATAGAATCCATCGGGTTTTAATTTTCATTTGAAAATCCACTTACACCCAATGGTTTACTTCCAGGAGGTAAGTTTACCAATTCCCAAGTATGATTACTTAGTATGGATTCTATTTCGCTATTTATAGCTTCTTTCCACATTTGTGCTTCTGGGTTTGACATAGCCTCTTTAAATGTTTGAGGCTCGCTCTCAATAGCGTATGCTATGAAATCTGGACCAAAAGATTTTGAGATTCTAGATCTCTGACTTCTTCTTGGTTCAATTTCCGCATTTACAATTGGTTCCTCGGGGCTTTCGTCCTGAACGCCATCTCGTGTGTTCTTTTCCCAGAAGTCTTATCTGCTTCCCGTTTGTACGGAAAGATATCTTCAAAGAACACAGCATCTCGAGATTCGATAATCATGTTTACATGAATATCTGTATTTCTGATTATGAACCAAACCTATAGGCACTACTATTCAAGGCATAGCATATGAATAAACGCAGTCTATAGTTTTGCTCCCAACTTAGTCTTTTTAGGTAATGGTGCTAGCACCTTTGCAAGGCACCCCCACATTTTGAGGTAATGGTAAGAAGGTGTCCTTCCATGCCATAACTCGAATGGTATTAGACCAAGTTTCTTGTGGGGGATACTCTATTTAGAATATGATTTGCAGTTAATAAAAGCTTCCCCCCACATTCTGCGGAGTCTCCAGAACTTACGGCTGGAATTAACCATCTCCTTCAAAGTTCTGTTCTTCCGTTCAGCAATTCCATTCTGCTGAGGAGTGTATGGTGCTGTAGTTTGATGTATTATACCAAAACTAGCACATAACTCCCTAAAATCATTTGATTCATATTCTCCGCCTCTATTCGGATTTTAGAATCTTGATTTCTTGTTGAGTTGATTCTCAACCTTCGGCTTTATATGTGTAAACATATTTTTGCCATCATCCTTACTGTTCAAAAGATACACATAACAGTATCTTGTACAGTCCCTCGATAAAGTATGAAATACTTTTTACCGCATCTAGTTGGATAACTTCAAGTCACATAGATCGCTATGAATAACCCTAAAGGTTCTGTATTTCGATCTATTAGTGAAATGAATTTTTAGCCAACTTGGCCTCAAACAAAACCTCACACTTGCAATTTCTTCCAAGTGAGTTTAGGAATATATCCCAGATTAGACAGTTCTTTATTAAAAGACTTGTAATTTGAATGCCCTAATCTAAGCATGCCACAAATTTGGGACTCAAGCAAATAAACAGAAGAATTTTTTTATTTATAAGCTTCGGGTACGATACACAGACTTTTTGTCTACCACTACTGCTGTTCGGTGCGGAGAAGAAGGTGTAATATTTCCTTGAATCAGTTGAAAGATTACAACAAGCTAATGCTCCGACTACAAGGGAGGGAGGATGTATGAATCTTCCCTTTGTTTAGTGCTGGGTTCTTCGTGTGGCGATGGAGAGTGAATCTTGTTCTCCGTTGACCAGATGACCGTCCTGGACCGTCGGGGGTCTTCTCTTTGGCCGGTAGGGGAGTAACTCAGCTCCGTCTACCAAAACTCTCAAAGAGGAGGTAGGCAAAGAGCGGCTAGTACTCAGTAAGCTCGCTGAAGAGTCTTCTCTCTCTTGTTGGTGTCAGGCTTCTCTCTCTCTTGCCCAGAATAATCCTTCCCTTTTGATTTAATTTTTTCCCCCCCCTTCATAGCCACAGGGCTATTTATAGGGGTCTTAGGGGGTGATCGTGCCCCCTAAAAATGCGCCTGAACGAGGGGCCACTACCCGCCATATGTGCGGTAACTGCCCCACAATCCGGGCGGTTGCAACTGAGACGCGGGCTTCGGGCCGGACGCGCCTTGATGTTGAGACGCGGGCTTTGTGCCGACGCGCCTTGATGCTGAGACGGGGCTTCCGGCCGGACGCGCCTTGATGCTGAGACGCGGGCTTCGGCCGGACGCGCCTTGATGCTGAGACGCGGGCTTCGGAACGGACGCGCCTTGATGCTGAGACGCGGGCTTCGGGCCGGACGCGCCTTGATGCTGAGACGCGGGCTTCGGGCCGGACGCGCCTTGATGCTGAGACGCGGCTTTGTGCCGACGCGCCTTGATGTTGAGACGCGCATCAATCCCTCGCGTCTAGTGCTTGAGACTGCTGCTTTGATGGCTTGCCTGTTAGTCATTTTTAGACAGCCTACAGAACCCCCTCCAAAGTTTCCGATATTCCGCAGTTGAATGGGACGGATTTCGGAATACTTTGGACTTAAACCGCGTTCGCCTTTGTGACTGGACTGTTGATGCTTCGGGTTTGACCTTATCCGAATTTGGTCTTCGTGAGTGTACTGTTGAACTCTTAGAAGCCATCAGAGTCGATCGTGTTGAGTGTCTAGATACACAGCCTAGACCTCCCCAATTGCTTTTAGTCTGTCACGGGTGCGTTTTTGGCTGGGAGTAGTTGGTTGTCTGTTGGCGCCAGTGTACTGTTGAACTGTCTTGCAGACGCATAAGACTGGACGCAGGCTCCTTTTTGAAAAGCAGAGGCTGCTTTGAAGACGCAGCTTCCATAAAATAGACGCGATGTTTGGCCAGACGCGAACTCCTTAGAGGAGACGCGA
The DNA here is from genome assembly GCA_038442645.1 of Agave tequilana. Lineage (NCBI taxonomy): Eukaryota > Viridiplantae > Streptophyta > Magnoliopsida > Asparagales > Asparagaceae > Agave > Agave tequilana. The sequence continues at coordinate 70,556 of JAVJIF010000232.1, read as the reverse complement.
TCTTCCGAACGCACTCTTGGAAATGCTGACGGGGCATGTCCGGTGCGTTTTCTGGGCACGGACTCTATGTTGTCATGATTACGCCGCCAGCTGGCCTGGGGAAACGGTGAAATCTTTCTTTTTGGCGCGCGGATCTCCTGGTTCATTAAATGAACTGCTCCACGTGTCAACTTCTGACTCGCGGCGGGGTTGCGACGCATGATCTTCGCCACCAGAAATGATTTTGTCACACGCGTCAAGCGACGATTCGCTACTGTCCCTTGGGTCACGCGTCGCGTAATCTTCGCGAATCCCTGTGCCTATAAAAGGCAACAGTTGAGGAGATTCCTCTTCTTCTCCGAACGCGTTTGCTGAGAACTTTAGAAAAACACTTTCCCTTTCTGTTCTTCTGTCCAATCTCAGACCAAGTTCGCCATGGCACCAAAGACCAAGCCGACCGCTTCTTCCTCAAAGGCGACCACTACTGAGGCCCGGAGGGGCAGTTCTTCTTCTGCGCAGGGCGTCGTCCTCCAAGGTCTCCAAGGTAGTATGCCCTCTAGGCATGAACCCTTAAGAACTTTAACACATTAAAAACGTGTTTGATTCCCAGACGCAGTCTTTGGGATGATAACCGGGACGCACTTCGAGTCCTTCACTTAGAATATTTCTAATTGTGAAGGTCTCTGGACGCAGTTTGCAGAACGCAGATTTGATCTTCGTGTTCTGTATCATCAGGCGCCGATTTGATGAATCTGGCGTCTGAGTCCAAGTGCTTTGAAATTCCACAAGTCTTGGTTTGCAGAACGCGGATTTGATCCTTGCGTTCTGTGCCATCAGCTGCCGATTCTGATGAATCCGGCGTCTGAGTCCACGTACTTGGAATTTCATAAGTATTGGTTTACAGAACGTGGCTTCAATCCTTGCGCTCTGTGCTTCCTGACGCAGATTTGCAGGTCTGGACGCGGCTTTGATAATTCCTGCGTCCAGCGTCTCTTCTGCGTTTGGACGCAGATTCGCAGGTCTGGACGCGGATTTGATAATTCCTGCGTCCAGTATCTCTTCTGCGTTTGGACGCAGATTCGCAGGTCTGGACGCGGATTTGATAATTCCTGCGTCCAGTATCTCTTCTGCGTTTAGACTAGGAACACTTAGTATTTCTCCTTGCTTTTGGTAAAGCATCTGACTAAAGTGTTTTTATCTTTTTGCAGCGCCGCAACCTGATACTTCACTCCCCAAGATACGCCATTTTGGGCATGTAGGTGGTGCTGACCGGAACTTGACCTTCGTGCTACAAAGGACTGTTCCTGTGACTGCTGACCAGTCTCCGGCTCGTGAGAAGAAACTCTCGAATGTCGATATGAGGACCCTTCGAGTGCTTATGACCGATGCAGCATTCACTACGGATGATGGCAGCAAGCTGGAGAAGCCCGCCTTCTTCTTCGGGGATCGTATCCATGATGGCGGCCATCGCGTGTACGAAGGGACTTATACTTGGCTCCGTCAAATAGGGGGCAGAAGGTTCTTTCTCCCGGCCATGGAGAGGATGTACCCTATGTTCTATTTCCAGCATATGTCCGTCCCGCGGAAGATGGAATTTGACCTTGCTCGATATGCTCCTGAGGTTACTCTTGGCGATCTGGGCTCCCACTACCAAGTGCATCGTCATGACAGCCACGACGGGTCTGTTATCGGCCTTTTCCCTGGGTCGCGCAAGAGGGAGATCCCGTCTGGAGAGATACCGCACATTGGCACCACCTTCCTCAACGCATTCATGGCAGCGGAGGGCGATTATCCGGTGGCGTTCCGTGCGTATGGGTGGATCCGTTCCACGGAACATTACTGGTGGGGCAGAATGGTTGGCTTTGTCCTTACCGAGCTCGGGGATTTGCTGAGGCGCATAGGACTGTACCCAGCGGTCAGGGCTGTACAGTGGGGGATCCCTCAAAGTTCTCAGAACTTCTTTGGGATCTTAGAGCGTTACAATCCTTTGACGGGGACGTTCTTTACTCCAGTCGGGGAGATGGGCCTTGCCCTACACGAGCTGCACGAGGTCTCAGGACTGGTAACAGGGGACATGCCCTATGAAGAATATGTCCCTACCGCTGTGGAGCTTCGCCACGTGAAGGAGGAGTTTCCCCTGATATACGAGACCTACTGGGAAGTGCTATGTCACTTCCATATCTGCGGTCAGCTCACCAAATGGCGGTCGCAGGGGGTCAAGTACCTGTCTTGGGCCAGTTATTTGTTCAACAATGTGAACACCAAGACCACTTGATCACCCGACTGGCTCCCAGCTCTGATAGGGAGATTGAAGACCGGATTGACCAGGCTTCTGAGAAGTTCTACACCACGGAATCGAACGAAGATGGTTTCGACCCCGACTTGGTTTTCGAAAGCTTCCACCATCAAGCCCGGACTCCTATCTCCGATCGGGCGCTGCTGGCAGGTTTTCTGATGCTGTGGCTAAAGCGTTGTGTGGTGCCCACGCTGCCACATGAAGTTATAGTTGCCGACGTGGTGTACCCGGCGGTGCTTCTGGCCCATGGCAACCCTATAGCTCTTCTCCCGACCGTGGTGGCTGGTATTCAGAGCGGGCTGCGGGCGCTGGCTAAAAGCTTTTGTGAGCCCCCAAAAACTGTGGATTCCGAGGGAAAGCCGCTCACGGACTCAGAGGGGAATCCAATGGTGAAGCATCCCAATCCTCGGTCGAGCTGCCTTACACATACCTTATGGCCTGGTATGTGATGCACTGCCCCTCTTTGATGACGGCGGTGCGTTGGAAGGAGGACTCCGTCCCCTTCATACAGCGATTGGAGGGTTCGAGGTGGCAGGATCCTTACATATATTACATCCGGAAGCGTCTTTCAGCCCCGGCAAACTATCAGCTCAATCGTTGCCTCCCCCAGATCCCTGATGCATCCTACGGCGATCTACTTGTCGATTCCGCCGGCCCAGATGATTTCTCGAGGTTATCCCAGGGAGCCTTCTGGTGGTTGCTTAATATTCGGCCCGGGTACATGCTTTTTCGACAAGGGACGTCATGCACCATTGAGCCATACATGCCGAATCGCTTCGCCCGACAGTTCGGCTATGACCAGCTCTATATCGGGAACCCCAATGCTCAGCTCGCCTTCGAAGGGAACTTGTTCGAGGGTGCTCGGGCCTGGTATTATAGTGTGGCTGGAGGGACAGGGACAACCTTCCGTCTACCTCTCGAAGCGCCCAAGTGCCAGATGAGTCTAAGCTATTGTACTTGGTACTCCCAAGCCGTCCAGACACCAGACTTTCTTCCGGCGTTTTCATGTATCGAGAGCATCAATGCAAGTCTCGAGGCAAGGAAGGATTCCGCTAAGCCAACGAGACTCGTAGAACAGTATCTGAAAGCCCGGAAGGAGGTCGAGAGGAAGACGAAAAGAGAGCCACAAGCTACAAAGCCACAACTGCCAAGGGCAGAGCCAAGAGCGGCGAGGGCGGAGCCACCAGTAACGAGGACGGAGCCACGAGCGACGAGGGAGGAGCCGCGGACGAAGAGATGTAAGCAGGTGGTGAGTAAGCGTCCTCACCGCCCCACTTCTGTTATTGAGCCTGCCCCGAAGAAGGTTAGGAGGGACTTGGCGGCTGAAGTCTCCCAATCCGGAGCTATCTCTGCCGGAGTTGAGGCTCCTCCTGAAGACGTCGTCAGAGTTGAGGAACCTCCGGAAGAGGAGGATTTCCCCCCTTTAGTTCGTGCTTCTAAGTCGCACCGCGAGGCTGTGGAGGAAGGGGAGTTCATCGAACAACCCGTTATTGCTGCTGATGCCGAATCCCTAGAGATTGACATAATGGGCGATGAAGATGTTGAACTTCCGGAAATCTCAGCTCAGCTCAAACCTCCTTCTGCTCATGAAGGGAGAGATGAGGCACAGCAGTTGGGGTCTCCAGGCGTCTTCATCTCTAGTTCCAGGGCCGTCGACCCTAGTCCTACTACTGGGGTGATTGGAGGCAAGGCTCCGATTACGGAGCTTCCTGAGCTGTCGTCTTCTTCGTTCTCGGGGGAAAGCCTCTTTGAGGACGACGTCGACTATAGCGAGGAACCCGCTCCTCCTGATCAAAGCAAGTTCTTCCATGTCTCAGAGGAGGAAATGTATGGAGGCGAGCCATCGTCTGCACCGTCAGTGGCGGCTATCCCTGTTAAAGGTACCCTTTCCCCCTCCTGTCCAATTTTCTCTTTGCATGTTGAAGAAGATGTCTTGACATTCTTCATTTTATATTGCAGGGCCAACCGGAGATGCCGAGGCTACAACCTCCTCGCATATTGAGGAGATGGTGGGAGAGTTGACTCGGCCACAGGGAATTGAGACCTCAGCTGCTGAGATGCCCTCAGAGGGGGCAGCTGCTGATACTGGGGAGCCTTCCACTCTACCAGGGGAGGAAGCCACTACTGAGGTCAAGAAGGCTCGGGTGGAGGGTCCGATGGCAGGTCCACTCCCAGGAGATTGCACAGCTCAAGTTTCAAATGAAGCTTCTGAGGAAATCGTGCTTGCTACTCCATCATTGGTCGCGGAAGTTCCCGCAGGGATAGCACCTCCGGAAGCACCAGTGGCTGGTTCCGCTCTTGCCGTATCGACAGTCAGTATGACTTCTGTGCAAAAAGAGCCGGCCTACACACCCTTCTTCCGAGATAGAAAGGGGGTCGGGGAGCGTTCCGGGTGATGACAGCATGGACTTCCTGACGCGCAGTACGGTGCGGCAGTTCTTTGAAGCGATGCGATCGTGCATCGACTTTATCCTTTCTGGGCGTCGTTCTTTTGACTTTGCCCGGAGATTTCTCGGGAATGTGGCCGAGAACATCGAGCTAGTCGGGGGCCTTCCTCTTGCTCAGGCATGTATGCGGGTGGTGGATCAGTTGGAGAGTGACCTGAAAGAGCTGAAGTCTTTAGACGAAGCTGACTCCCTCCACGAAACCCAAGTCATCCTGGATAGCCTCCTTTCTGCCCAAAGGCAAGAGCGACAGGAAGTGGAAGTACAAATTGCCGAAGAGGTCAGCAACCTTGAGCGTTCCCAGGCTAAATGCCAAAGGCTGATTGAAGACTCAGGGGATACTGAGCTTATCATGCAGAACACAGAGCTTGCTATTACCAACGCTCGGGCTGCCATTGCTAAGGCCAAAGCCATGCTAGCTGTCAATGAAGAGAAGCTCGTCGCCCTCCAGAAGAAGCTAGAGGAGCAGAAGGCTGCAAGGGTACGGGCTGAAGAGAGCCAGTCTGTTCATTTCTCCAGATTGGAGACTTTGCGAGCCCAGCTGGCTGAAAAACCCTGCCTATCTGAAGAGGAGCTGCGGGTCCAGGCGATGATGGAGGCTGAGAAGGCACGTCAGCATGAGATGCATCGTCTCAGGGAGCGCATCCGTTCCCTACCAGATCGAGATTTTTAGCCTTCTCCTCCTTTTTTTTTTTGTAACGCTCAATCTTATTTGTATAAGAGAGCGTTTTTGTATCACTTTCATATTTTTGGATATAAATAAAAGTGACACCCTCCTTTTTACTTCTTTTGTCTCGAACTCTTTGCCTTTGTTTGACATGTAGGAGCAAGGAAGTCTTTGATCTTTATCAAAATTATAATCATAATCTTAATAAGTCAAAAGTATTGAGGAAAGATCTTGTTCCAAGAACTTTCATGACACTGTCAGAGGTGTAAGCTTAACTTGACAGAGGTGATTTTTGGTGGACCTGCCACTTTGTGGAAGAAAGTGACAGGTGGAGTTCGTACCCCCAGGAAAGATGAACTTTTATCAAGGATTTGTGCTTAACTTGATTTCAGATCAGCTGGGGATGTTGATGGAAACATTGTTTATTGGTGTAATGTTAACCAACAATGCCTCCAAAATGAATTCGATATTCTGTTGGGGAAATATCAAATGAAACTAGACTCGCGGGGGAATCTAGGGAAGTCCTTACCGTTAGAGGTGTGATATTAACTTAACGGGTTGGAAATAGTCTTGTCAGAAGTGTAATGTTAACTTGACAAGGACATGAGTTAGAGGTGTGATATTAACTTAACTCATCGACATCTCAGTTTTATAAGGGAAAACTGAGGGTGTCACTGTCATAGGTGTGATGTTTAACTTAACAGTGAGGGTAATGCTAGAGGTGTAATGTTGAACTTGGCATTAGTCGTCTCGGCTTGAAGAAGTCGAGGAAAGGTCATAGCCATAGGTGTATTGTTGAACTTAGCAATGACTCGGATGCTAGAAGTGTAATGTTAACTTGGCATCGTCCATTTCAGCTTCGATATGGAAGTCTGAAGAAAGGGTGACTGTCAGAGGTGTAATATTAACTTGACGGGCACCTGATATACTGCTTAGAGGTGTAATGTTAACTTAAACAGTAGTTTGTCAAAGGTGTGATATTAACTTGACAAGAATTGGCTCTTGATAGGAGCAATTTGAGGACCTGTCATTCTATTGATGAGAATTGACAAGTGGAATTTGAAATGCCAGAGGTATAGTGTTAACTTGGCAAATTTGAAGTTTGCTGCTCTATGTAGAGGTGACAAGCGGGGCTTGTACTCGACAAGGAGTATTCATTACCAGAGGTATAGTGTTTAACGTAGTAATGTTTGTATTTGTGGTCCTACCATTCTATGGATGAGAATTGGTAAGAGATTTTGGAGGAGAGAGTGGAATCAGGGCCACTTAGGATTTTTAGCAAACCCTCAGCTGTCAACGGATTTGAGGTGCCTTTACCAACTACCGTTTGAGTTGGGCTAGCCATGCTATTCCCCTCAGCATGATGAGTTGTCGAGGACTTATGTTGGGCTTAGATGCCAACCTTTTCCTCTATCCTTAGCCGTCGAAGGCGTTGGATGTTTTTTTTTTTTTTTTTTTTTTTTTTTTTTTTTTTTTTGATCAGAGGTGTGGTATTAACTTGATCGGCAGGATTTTTAGCAAACCCTCAGCTCTCAACGGATTTGATGTGCCTTTACCAACTACCGTTTGGGTTGGGCTAGCCATGCTATTCCCCTCAGCATGATGAGTTGTCGAGGATTTATGTTGGGCTTAGATGCCAACCTTTTCCTCTATCCTTAGCCGTCGAAGGCGTCGGATGTTTTTGATCAGAGGTGTAATTTTAACTTGATCAACAGAAGAACACCATCTAGGGATAGTATTTCTTCAGGAATTTGCCATTGATTGGCATCATTAGTGTATCGCCATTAGAGGTTATGAGACGATACGATCCATTCGAGTAGACCGACTCTACTACAAATGGTCCTTCCCATTTGGGTTGGAATTTTCCCTTCGTCTTGTGCGTCATGACCATGGGTCTCCGGACGGCTAAGACAAGGTCGCCTTTCTTGAAAGTTCGCGTCTTGACTTTCTTGTTGAAGGCTCTGGTGATGCGAGCTTGATAAAGCTCGATCTGCTGCTGGGCCTGCAGACGCTTGTCGTCTAAGGCCTCCAGTTCTTGGAGTCGCTGTCGATGCTTCTCCTCTGTTGTCATCTCGGCGGTCAGGGCGACGCGTAGAGATGGAATTTGGATTTCCAGTGGGAGGACAGCTTCACATCCGTACACCAAGGAAAATGGCGTGGCTTTAGTTGGGGTTCGCACGGTCGTGCGATATGCCCATAAGCATTCACCCAACTTATCGTCCCAGTCTCGTTGACTTTTCGAGACGAATTTCTTGAGAAGCTTGCCAATAGTCTTATTGAAAGCTTCCGCGAGGCCGTTGGCGGGAGGATAGTATGCCGTTGATGACACACTCTGGATTCTGAACTTAGCACAGAATCTCTGGAAAGCCTGGCTGATGAACTGGGGTCCATTGTCATGGACGATCCGCCGAGGCACACCGAAGCGATAGATAACGTGATGTTTCACGAACTTGATCACGTTAGACGATTTTACCTCTTTTAGAGGAACAGCTTCGGCCCACTTGGAGAAGTAATCGGTTATTGCTAGAATGAACCGATGTCCTTTCGACGATGGTGGGCTGATGGGGCCAACCACGTCCATCCCCCACATTTCGAACGGCCAAGTAGAGGTCGTAGAGTGGAGATACCCTGGTGCTTGATGGATGAAATCGCCATGTATTTGACAGGCGTGACATCTCTTAGCGAGGGAGATGGCGTCGACAATCATCTTGGGCCAATAGTAACCCAATCTTTGGAGTCGGTTTGCCAGCTTCGGGCCAGGTTGATGAGCTCCACAAATACCATCGTGGGCTTCTTTCAACACTTCACGGGCTTCTTTTGATGAGAGGCACCGGAGCAGGATCCCGTCATGCGATCGACGGTACAGTGTTCGCGTGATCGCATTATAGTAAAATTTGGGGGCTTTCCTCCGAATGGCGGCCGCCTCTTTGGTGTCTTCAGGCAGGATGCCGTATAAGACATAATCAATATAGGGAAATCGCCAGTCTTTAAGCTCTGGAGCGGCTGACACTTCAAGTGTTTCTTTACCGCGACGATCTCCTGTTGACCCTGGGTAGTCTCCGGGGGGAATTTTTGGACAGTATAGGTCGTGGCTATAGACGAATACCTTCTCCATTGCTCCTGCTGGAGAGCTAGGGAAGCTGCGAGAGATGCGAGGGCATCTGCATGCGCATTTTGGCTTCGCGGCACATGGTCGATGTAGAAGTTTGAAAACTTCTCCGCCATGTGGATTGTCGCGTCGTAGTAGGGTACTAGATCTTCATGTCTGACCTCATACTCTCCGCGAACTTGGCTGACGATGAGTTTGGAGTCACCGTATGCCTCGAGATTTTTAACGCCAATCTCATCGGCGAATTGCATCCCAATCAGGAGGGCGTTGTATTCCGCCACATTGTTGGAACAGGGCTCGGTTAACGAGATAGCTCGGGGGATCACGTAGTTTTGTGGGGAGACGAGTACTACTCCTACCCCCGCTACTGTGTGTCCCTTGGGGCTTGCCCTTGATGCACCATCGAAGAAAAGTTGCCATACTTGTCCTTCAAACGATGTCTGGGTTAGGCATACTTCGGCGACCTCATCTGGGAGATCCTCATAAAGTTTGGCTGCCCTCGGATCCGGGTGTTCAGCTAAGAAGTCCGCCACCGCTTGTCCTTTAATGGCCTTCTGTGGCAGGAAGTGCATCTCATATTGGGAGAGCAATATAGCCCATTTCGCCAGCCGGCCATTCAATGACGAAGGCTTTGTCATGAGTAACCTCAGGGGGTTGACTTTTGATATGACATTTATGATTTGGCCTACCAGATAGTGTCGCATTTTCTGAATAGCGAACACCAAGGCCAAACACTCCTTCTCGATCGGGTTGTATCGATGTTCGGCCCCGATCATTGTTCTACTGAGGTAGTAGATTGCTCGTTCTCGTCCTTGGTCATCATTCTGAGCTAGTAGAGCTCCCAAAGAATGATCCATCGATCGGACGTACACCAGGAAGGGCTTTCCGGATACCGGAGCTGCAAGGACTGGTGGTTGGGTGAGGTATCGTTTGATCTCCTCGAATGCTTGTTGGCAAGCATCGTCCCATATGAACGAGACTCCCTTCTTCATCAGCTTAGCGAAGGGTTGGCATCTTCCGGAGAGATTTGAAATAAATCTGCGGATGTATGCCAGTCGTCCCTGCAATCCTCTGAGCTCCCTGAGGCTTCTTGGAGGTTGCATTTCCTGAATGGCGCGAACCTTCTCCGGATCCAAATGAATTCCGGTAGAGGTTACAACAAACCCTAGGAATTTTCCACTGGCTACCCCAGGAATGATTTGGTGGGATTCATCTTCAATTGATGAGCCCGCATGATGTCAAAGACCGCTTTTAGGTCCGCTATGTGATCGCCTTTAGTGCGGCTCTTCACCGCGATGTCATCGACATAGCACTCCACCGTCTTGCGTATCTGCTGGTGGAAAATGGCATTCATAGCCCTTTGGTATGTCGCCCCTGCATTTTTTAGTCCGAAGGGCATGACGGTGTAGCAGTATACTCCTAGAGGTGTCCTGAAGGAGGTATGCTTTTCGTCGTCAGGGTACATCTTGATTTGATTGTAACCTGAGAATCCGTCCATAAAGGACATTCGCTCGAACCCGCATGTATTGTCAATCATGACATCTGTGATTGGCAACGGGAACTCGTCTTTGGGGCAGGCCTCGTTTAGATCGCGGAAGTCGATGCAGATCCGGATCTTCCCGTTCTTCTTAGCAACGGGGACGATGTTAGCTACCCAGTCGGGATGTTGTTCCTCCCTGATGAAGCCAGAGTCAATGAGCTTTTTGACTTCTGATTGAATGGCTTCCATTACTTCTGGACGAAACCGTCGCTGCTGTTGCTTGACGGGCTTTACATCCGGACTGATGTTGAGGCGATGCATAGCCACTTGAGGATCGAGTCCAGGCATGTCCTCATAATTCCAGGCGAAGACGTCTATATACTCTTGTATAAGAGATATTAGATCCTTCTTCTCTGATGGTGACAGGCCGTCACTTATGAAGATGGGCTTAGGATTAGCATCATCTCCTAGGTTGATCTGAACAACCTTGTCTTCTGTGGGTGGCTCACGCTGTTCGAAGCGGATATCCCAGAGAGCATTCAGGTGTTTGATCCAGGGGTCTGTATCTGACTGGATCATTTCTTCGTCTTCGTCTTCCAGATGGTTTGTTGAAGCCATGTTTACTGAAAGCCCTTTGAAGATGTTGCCAATACTGACATCTGATTCCCACGATAACGTGTCTGAAGAGTGATCATGGCCTGATGGTTCCTCGGAATCAGGGGCTGACGGGATCGGAGTTGATATATAGCCCAACCCCCTGCGGGTCTGATGATAATAATCAGGTGCTTTCCCTTTGGCACAAAAGATCGGAGCAACGATCTCCCTCCTTTGCCGAAGTTCAACCCGGGTCCGCTGGCTAGATCATACCCCATACGCTTCATCATCTTGAGCGCTTTTGGTTCATAGTGATTGAACTGCGGGGGCTCCTCTTCACCTTCTGATTCTTCATAGGGTGCTGGTTCAGACGAAATTCGTCCAAAGAGGATTGGTTTCTGGCCTTTTCGTCTGGCTGGAACCAGGAATACAGACTTTTGTGCGTCACCATCATCCTGGTACGTCCCGAAGGATGATTTTATTGGTACCTGCAATGATGTCAAGGCATCCATTGCCGACCATACATCCTCGTCTACGCCGGTACTGGTATCCGACGGTATTGAATCAGACTCACACACAGGAAAGTACGCGAAATCTAAATCTTCATTAATATACCAACCGCCTACATCGTCGGTGGTATCAACATCGAGCTTATTAGTGCTCTTTACAAGTGGTTCTAGCTCCCACAGGCACTCTTCTTCCTCAGGCTCGACGTCAGCTTCATTACCAGAGTCTGGCTCCTCTGGTTGCGGGGTTCCATTATTCTCCTCATATAAGAGGGAATCCGTGAAATAATTTTCGACCCCTTTGAACGGATGCCTTTCGGCAATCAACGTTCGAACCTGTCCGCTCTCGTCAATGTATTTCATGACTTGATGGAGAGTGGAGGGAACAATGGAATTTTGGTGAATCCATGGTCGTCCCAGCAACAGATTGTAGGAAGTGTCAGCGTCAATGACATAACACGTCACTTCCGATTTGAGGCTCCCGATCCGGCATTTGAGCTTGATCTTCCTCATCGGGCGGGAGCTGTTGGCATTAAACCCATAAATAGTCGTCTGGGTAGGGCTCAGACGATGGGTAGGAATGCCCAGAAATTGCATGACCCGGCGAGGTATGATGCTTAGTGCGGACCTGGGGTCTACTTGAACGCGGTTCACCTCGGATGACCCGATATACCCTGTAAAGTATAGGGGTCGGTCATGCTTCCCTTTAACCTGCATGTCATCTTTTGTGAAGGAGATGCAGGGAGCATTTGGGGAGGTGTGGAGGCAATCTTCTACATCTTCCTCCCTCGGTACGTGGGTCAGAAAGGCCTCAGCGTTTGTCAGAGCTTCTTGTAGAGCTTCTCTGGTTGACTTTGATAGCCTCAGGAGCTCATACAAGGTAATGCGTGCTGGGATGTTGGCTAACTGAGCCAGCACATCGAAGCGGTAAGGTGTCGAAGGTGTCGAAGATCCTTCCGCTGCACTTCTTGAAAGAACCCGAGAAAACCGAGTTTCTTTCTGTTTCTCCACGGGTGGTTTTGTGGAGGGCTGAGCTGGCTCTACAGCTGGTTGAGGAGGGACCACCGCCTTTTCGCCGTACTGCTTCAAGTACGCCTGCCCTGAACGGGTGCCTGCTGTCGGTTGGTTGGGCTCTGCCGCCAGGACTATTGTTTCCTCTTCTGAGTCGGTCAGCGAAGGAACATCAGCGTCTGCTTCCCGGGAAGAAGCGCAGATCACGTGGCAAGATGATGCCTTCCCCTTGCCTTTGGACTTCCTGTTGGTCACAGTCGTCCATTGTTGCTCGTCGACGAGGTCAGGGTGGACCCACATGATTTCCCCTTGAGGTGTAGGGACGGGTACCAAGCCTTTCTCCTGCTGCTGATGAGGGTCTGTATTGACCACTCTCAATTCTCCTTTCGGGACAGATATCACTCCCACGGGCATCGGGGGTCGTGTCCCAAAGTGGAGCATCGACGTCATGTTGGCCGTCATCTTCTTCTGCTCTGGTCGGAGTTTTAATACCTCCGCGTCAATCAGGGCTTGAAGGACGTCCTTGAAGATGTAGCAGCTCCTGGTAGGGTGCCCGAGCATCCTATGGTACAGGCAGTAGTTGGGATTGTCGGTCTTGCCGACTTCTTCCGGGCGCCTGATTTCAGGGAGCTTCAGTCGATTGCTCTTGTTGAGTAGTTTGAAGAGCGAATCGACGTGTTCCTCCTTGAAGGAATACTGCTTGTTGGGGCGTGGCTGGCTTGAAGAGCCACTTGCTCTGCCTGGTTGCGGCTTGGTGGGAGATTTGGTTTCGTCGCCAAGTTATCCTTCCGTTTGGTTTGGAGGGATGTGTCTGGCGCACGCCTCGTTGACCTTTCTGGCCTGGGCCTGCCTTCTTCCGCTTTGACGCGGGCGACAATCTCTTCAGCCTGTTCACCTTGCTGGACTAGTTGTTTCCAGGTGCGGCTTTCAGCTACTCCTATCTGAGCAAGGAGTGAGGTTTGGAGATTGTGGCGACATGTTTCCACCAGGGTGGCCTGGGTCATGCCGCTTGGACATCGGAGTGCCGTGTTCCGAAATCTTTCTACGAAAGACTTAACGGACTCTCCCTTTCGCTGCTTGGTAGCTAAAAGGGTAGGCATTGTAACCTCCGAATCATCCTCGAAGAAGCGTGTTAGAAACAGCTTCTCCAAGTCGCCCCAGTTCTTGATTGAACCTTCCGGGAGCTTCATAAACCATTCAAAGGCCAACCCTTTTAGGGTGCCAATGAACAGTCGCGCCAATATAGCGTCGTTATCTACCACATTCCCAGTTTGGGATTTGAAGTAGTAGATATGCTGGTTGGGTGATCCCTTCCCGTCAAATGCTTGGAGAGTTGGAGCCTTGAACTTAGGAGGGTACGGGACTAAGTCCCACTCGGCCGGATAGGGCCGGACCACTCCAGCTTCTTGGAGATCTTTACGACTGGCAAGGGCGTTGAGTCGTTGCTCCAGTAGGCTCATTCTTTGATCTTGAGCCTTCTCCGAGTCCGGGTTGCTTCCTGCATGCGCTGAAGGCTGGGACACATCTGGAGTAGATCGTCGTGTCCTTTCGGAAGGATCGGAGGGTGGACTTTCTCTCCTTCCCCTTCTTGCTCTTGGCCTTCTAGGAGGAGATCTCTCTCTCTCTTCGAGCAATTTCTCAAGCATGTGCTTGAGACCGTCAATGGTTCTCTGCTGAGAGGAGAGTATTTGCATTTGGTGCTTCTGCATCTGCACTAGATGCTTAGTTGTCTCCTCAGGAGCGTCTTCTTTATCCTCAGGAGCATCTGCCATGTAGGCAAAAACTCCCCTTTCACCGGAAGAGTTCGAATCTTGCGACTCTATCACTACGGAGTGAGAGTCGTCCATTCTAATGCCGCGGGATAAGGCATTATAGTCAATTGGGGGGATGGTCCCTGTCCTGGTACGGGTATGTCGATACACCCCTTCTGTCTCAGAGTTTGACCCCTCTGAATTGACCATTGGTTGTTTTCCCCTGCTTCTGCTCGTCATATATGCAGTAAGCTCCGGGTATTCGACATCAGGGAAGGTTCTCCTTCGGTGGGAGCGTCTTCTTTTGGCTGACGGAGGAATCAGGGTCAGCTGTCTAATCAAAGACGGCTGGTGCACGCCTGATTCGCAATGGCATCCAGAGAGCATTTGGATGAGTTGTTGACAGCAGCAAGAAGAAGTGGCCTGATTGGCACTTCTTTTCCTTGTCAAATAATCCCTCAAATCCGTGGGAGGGGGATTAAATAGACTGGCCTCACAACGTCGAAGACGGGGGGCAGTCGTGTGTTGCGCTGTCTGAACGCAGGTCTCAGAAACGCGGTGGTCACGCTGTTGCGTTCCGCGCGTCTGGCGTCTCTGTTGAGACGAGACGCGGTTCTCGCGTTGTTGTCTGCTGCGTTGGAGCAGAGAGACTTGAGGCGTTACGCGCGTCTGGCGTCTCTGTTGAGACGAGACGCGGTCCTCGCACTGTTGTCTGCTGCGTTGGAGCAGAGAAACTTGGGAGATAGTGGGCTGCTGGGCCCTACGCCTGGGGGCGCATGCGTCCTGCGTTTGATGAGACGCAGAAGCTTCGCTTTGGCGTTTGGCAAGTTGGTCTTCGGCAGACACAACTTGAGGAGTCTCGCGTTTGGGTCGCCAAACGCGGATCTCTCGCACTGGTCGGGGTGCGGGCAAGGCATCAGATTGAACGCCGCGTCCAACCCCAGTCAGAAAACCATCGGTTCCGACCGAGTGTTGACGCGCGCGTCTTCTCAGTCGACGCTCGGCATTCCGATTGCGTCGTGGAGGAGGAGAGAAGCCAACAATTTCCTGGTTTGAAGAACCAGGGATGTTCACCACGCGGGTCTCTTGAGAGACGTTGACGCGGGGTTTTCTGCGCGACGCGGTTGGTCGCAGCAGTAGTTGTGCCGGGGACCACGCGGGCCTTCTGGGAGGCGTTGGCGCGTGGGTTCTGTGCGTCGCGGTTGATCGCAGCAGAGGCGTTGGATGTCACGCGGGCCTTCGGGGAGGCGTTGACGCGTGAGCCGGACGCAGCACAGTGGGTGACAGCAGCGTCCGATAGAGCCACAGATAGGGCTTCGGGAAGCTGTCCACTCGAGACCCTGCGGCAGACGCGGGTCTTTGGGCTCTTGGAGCCAGAAGAGAGAAACTCTTCGTACTTCGCCTGGTCGAACTCAACGACGAGTGATTCGACCATCTTCCCCTTACGGAGAACGTCATCCTGCACCACGATGTGCTCATCGGTCACGAATGTAATCCCCAGCGGAGTCGCCATCTCTTGTTCGGTGCGGAGAAGAAGGTGTAATATTTCCTTGAATCAGTTGAAAGATTACAACAAGCTAATGCTCCGACTACAAGGGAGGGAGGATGTATGAATCTTCCCTTTGTTTAGTGCTGGGTTCTTCGTGTGGCGATGGAGAGTGAATCTTGTTCTCCGTTGACCAGATGACCGTCCTGGACCGTCGGGGGTCTTCTCTTTGGCCGGTAGGGGAGTAACTCAGCTCCGTCTACCAAAACTCTCAAAGAGGAGGTAGGCAAAGAGCGGCTAGTACTCAGTAAGCTCGCTGAAGAGTCTTCTCTCTTGTTGGTGTCAGGCTTCTCTCTCTCTTGCCCAGAATAATCCTTCCCTTTTGATTTAATTTTTCCCCCCCCTTCATAGCCAACAGGGCTATATATAGGGGTCTTAGGGGGTGATCGTGCCCCCTAAAAATGCGCCTGAACGAGGGGCCACTACCCGCCATATGTGCGGTAACTGACCCCACAATCCGGGGCGGTTGCAACTGAGACGCGGGCTTCGGGCCGGACGCGCCTTGATGTTGAGACGCGGGCTTTGTGCCGACGCGCCTTGATGCTGAGACGCGGGCTTCCGGCCGGACGCGCCTTGATGCTGAGACGCGGGCTTCGGAACGGACGCGCCTTGATGCTGAGACGCGGGCTTCGGAACGGACGCGCCTTGATGCTGAGACGCGGGCTTCGGGCCGGACGCGCCTTGATGCTGAGACGCGGGCTTCGGGCCGGACGCGCCTTGATGCTGAGACGCGGGCTTTGTGCCGACGCGCCTTGATGTTGAGACGCGGGCATCAATCCCTCGCGTCTAGTGCTTGAGACTGCTGCTTTGATGGCTTGCCTGTTAGTCATTTTTAGACAGCCTACAACTGCAACATTGTCTTTAAAAAGACAATCAACAAGATTCTTGTTTTGTTTGAGACGGCTGCGACATTCATTCGCCTTATGCCCCTCTTTGTTGCAGATGTAGCAAGTTCCCTTGAAGCGCATGTTCTTGCCTTCTTGGACCTTGCCTTTGTACCCCTGGGAAGTCTTCTTCCGCTTTAAGCCTTTGGAAGTAGACGCTTTCCCTTTTGAGTCTTCGATCACATTGGCTTTTTCTTCGTAGGAGTTCTTACTGCTCCTTTTCTTGGACTTTCTGTTGTCCTCCTCAATACGAAGCCTCACAATGAGATCCTCCAACTTCAACTCCTTTCGCTTGTGCTTAAGGTAGTTCTTGAAATCTCTCCACGCAGGTGGGAGTTTCTCCATGATAGTAGCAACCTGAAAATTTTCAGGTAGGATCATACCTTCAGCTTCTATCTCGTGCAAGATAAGTTGGAATTCTTGCACCTGACTGATTACAGTCTTGCTGTCCACCATTTTGTACTCCAGAAATCGTCCAACGACTAACTTCTTGGTACCAGCGTCCTCAGTCTTGTACTTCTTGTCAAGACTGATCCATAACTTCTTTGCCGTTGTGATAGGACTGTAGACATTGTAAATAGAGTCATCCAGTCCATTTAAAACATAATTTCGGCAAAGGAAGTCACATTGAGTCCATGCATCAGTTGCAGGCTCTGGTGGATCTTCTTCCAGGAATCTGGCCAGATGAAGAGTGGTCAAGTAGAAGAGCATCTTCTGTTGTCACCTCTTGAATTCTGTGCCATCAAATTTTCCTGGCTTCTCCGGCTTCGGGTTAGGAAGTGGAGTAGGCATCAATGCTTGTAGCATGTTTGGTGCCTTACTTGAGCTATCTTGATTTGTCTCAGACATCTTTTGCAAGTTCAAGCAGAACAGAAGTAAGAAACTTAATTGTCTTAAGATTGTTGGGTATTCTGCTTAACAAGAATCAATCTGACAACTTATCAAGATCACTGAGATATCAACAATCTAATTGGCCAGGTCGGCAAATATCAGGTGGGAGGTTTTCCGTTCAAAGAACGTTCCTTAATTTAAGAACCACCTTTCAATTTCCTTCCTTGGTTTAAGCACCAATTAGACTGAATCCAAGTCAGTCTCGATATACTGTAAAGTATATCCCCTGTATAAAGGACTTAATCCACTTATACAGTAACACTTAGACTAAATCTAAGTCAATCTCGATATACTGTAAAGTATATCCCCTGTATAAAGGACTTAGTCCCCTTATACAGTATTTGAAGTGAGGTACGCTTACAGCGAATCTCCTTAAGACAATTACGTCCCCCGCACCGGTGCTAACGGGATAATGGACGCTGGTCTCCCAAGATACAACACTTCTTCACGGTATTTGGATAGCACTACCAAATTACCGTACGGTCGAACCGTAGTCAACCAGTACCTACACAGGATTAGCAAAACAGCGGTATAACGACAAATTTCAAATGAATATTTGTCTTACTCTTTTGGAGGAACACCCACTGTTGAGGACGTAGGAAGATTGAAGAATTTTGACAGAATCTCCTTTAGGAAGTCGCTTTGGATTCCCACTTCACTTGGAAGTCGCGGATTCCCACTTCGTTGGAAGTCGCTCTGGAAGTCGTGGATTCCCACTTCGCTGGAGCCCAGTTCAGAACCGAAGTCAGAACTTTTAGAGAGAGAGAAATCTCAGATTTTGTGTGTGTTAAAATGAGAACTTGGAATGCTTTATATAGCATTCCAAAAGGGGTCTTCAGGTCTGAACCCAACCAAAGGCTGCACCCTTTGGCTGCCAACTGGTTCGCACCCTTTGGCCTTTGGTTCGCACCCTTTGGCCTGCCAACTGGTTCGCACCCGTTGTTTGTCCAACTGGTTCGCGACCGTTGGCGGATCGGTTCAGATCCTGACAGCGGAGCGGGCAGTCCAACAGGTTCGCAACCTGTTGGTGGATCGGGTCCGGTCTGGTTCGGATCATACCTTGAGACCCAATTCAAAAAGAACCAGGCCAGGTAGGGAACCCGAACTCACCCAGACCCAGACCCAGACCCAGACCCGAACCCGAGCCCGGCGCCGGCCGGCCGCCGCCGCCAGCGGCGGCGCGCGCGCACACGCACATACGTGCATAGTTCTCTCCTTTTCGCAACCTGTTGGTGGATCGGGTCCGGTCTGGTTCGGATCATACCTTGAGACCCAATTCAAAAAGAACCAGGCCAGGTAGGGAACCCGAACAGACCCAGACCCAGACCCAGACCCGAACCCGAACCCGAGCCCGGCGCCGGCCGCCGCCGCCGCCGCCGCCGCCAGCGGCGGCGCGCGCGCACACGCACATACGTGCATAGTTCTCTCCTTTTCGCGCGCGAAAACTCCAAGTACCCAAAGGGCACGCCCTTTGTTCTCATTTTTCTCTATATATATACCACAAATTTCCATCCCACGGCCAATGTGGGACTAAATGCTTTAAGCTACCTTTAGTCCCGTTTTGACTTTGAATTAGGCAATCTTTGGACTTGAATATCTTATTCATTCGAAGTCGGAATTGAACATGTGAATATACCACGTTCATCACAAATGGAAGGAGAACACACTCCAACCATCATCCGGTTGATTCCATCAACGGATCTTGCCATAATTCAACTCGAAGATTCACCTTTATATTCTTCAATTCCAACATTTTCTACATGTAGATCAACTTCAAAGAGATCAGGTGAATCGCTGGCGACGTTTGCATTCATCTGACAACCATTTTGCATGCCGAGTCAGGCCCTCTTCGTTTAGTTCCTTCTCCACCAGACTCTTCGTATGTTCCAGTGATCGAACTAACCCTTTGAATCGGTTTTCTCAATTACTTCTCACCCACTTTGATGAGACTCTTCAGTTTATCTTCAATTGCCACATCAACTGAAGCCAAGTCTCTTTTGAGATTCTCCTCCTGTACAACACACAATTTTATCATATAATAATAGCTCATTCTTAACGAAAATTGTTTTCTTAATGATAACAGTAATATTATATTAGAAATCAGTTTAAATTTTACCTGCCATATATTTTTTTTTCATCCATTGAATAATTTTAAACCTGTAAACAAGAAATCATAATTAATTTATCAGTGCAACAAGAGAACTATATATATATTAGTATTTCGTATGCTAAACTAAGCTTCAAACAATTTGCTAAAACAAGTCCTTATGCAAAGATTACCTGCTCCAAGGAAAAATGTTTGGTTAATGGTCCAAGTAAAATTTATTTATATCTTTTGCTTTGAAAATGGGCCTGTTGTTCTCATTAGGAGCAGCGAGCATTGGCTGTTATGAGGCCACCTGTACTTGTTCCTGCTACAACGTCAAATAATCACAGGCTCTTGCTTCTTCTCCGTCGAGCTCCTTCAATTGCAGCCACAAGCATTGAACTGTTAGAAAGAGGGAAGCATTAGCATGTTGAGTCCAGTGTTTCAGACGTGGAAATCTAAATCTATTTCATTCAAGGAAAGACTAAGCAAAAGTAAGGTATTGGGTTGTGCATAAGTTTTATTGACGGCTGATTAAAACTAAATGGGTTAATTGCTGATACACCATTTGTGCTGCAGACTTCCCTTTGCTTTCATATATCTATTTAAATTCAAATTGAGATAATTTCATTTTTTTTTAATTTCCTAACCATCCTTTAGTAATATTACTCTTTTATATTAATTGATTCTCTCTCCCATATGAAATTAACTTGTTTCGAATTAAAAAAAATAAAAACAAGGTACTCTTTGCTAATAAAAGAGTTGAGAAAATATATCTATTTTAGTGTTTATTGTATATGAGATGTACCTGCAATCCAAAATAAATCACAAAATTTTCATGTTCAAGTTCAAACTTAATTTTTTGCCCAACTTGAGCCAGTTTTGGGCCCTCTTTTAATTGCATTGAATTTGTGCTTAAGGTAACTGTTTTTCATGGGCCTAAATAATTTTTTTTAATTAGTTCATGTTATTGTGAATACTTTATTTTAATAATATTCTCATAGTGTATGTTTTGCTCTACATCTTGGTTAGGGGAGAGCAGTGTTCTATTATAACTGAAATAATCAGCCGGAACTCAAAAGCCGAACATGTACCGAACAGAATCGCTTTAGTTCGATCGAGTTTCGATTTTGGTTTTCGAAACTTAAACCTGATCGAACCGAACCGAATCTCTCACCCTTATATATCACCCCATTTAAATTTAATCATGTGGCTCATAACAAAAATTAGTGAAATCTTATCCTATTACTTCTAACAATACCATCTTTTTTATGTTGAATTTGTGAAAGCTTGTACGCTATTACAATTGAGAATAATATTTATATTAGTATATTTTTTTTCTTTTGTATTCTTGTTATTAGAAGTTAATAATAGTTATGTGAAATTTTATAATACGGCTCCAAATACAGTGTAAAAGTTTTAGAACATGAAATTTTCAATTCACATTAAGCTTAGGATTTTTTTTTATTTTTAATTTGAGTCTTGAATATTTGAGATTAGGATATTAGAGAATAATAATATAATAGAAATTAAAAAATGCTAAAAATGGTGAAAATATATAAGCCTAACTGGAAAAAAATTGAAAAACCAACCGAACCGAGTCGATTCAGTTCGGTTCAATTTTTCAATTTTAACAAAATCCGAACTGAACCGATTGAAGTTCACCTTTAATCTTGGTCCCGCCGCTGGATTTACAAATGATAAATCTCTTTCGAAATCTTATTACTCTTATAATTGTTGAAGAATTATTACTTGTGTGGATCCTTTTCCTCTTGTCCTTTTATTTTTTGAGTCATATCTTTTTGCAAAGCATATATTATGCTAACTTTACTTATCTTATTAACTGTACTACGATACTACGATGAAGAAAACGAATAGTAATAAATTTTAAGAGTACAAAAAATAGTAATAAATCTTTTTTTCTTGGTGTCCACGTCACACCTCATGGGATAATTCTTAATACCGAGTAAAAATTTTGTAAGAAATCTTAACGAATTATTTGCGCTAGGGGTGAGCAGGGAGTTTGGTTAAAATCGAAAAAACCGTCAGAAATCAAAAACTGAAACCGAACCGAACCGAACCGAACCGCGTAAATTCGGTCGGGTTTCGGTATCCGGTTCCGAAACCTGAATCGATAACCGAACCAAATTAAAGCAGCACAATTTTGCGTCAATACAAGTAACATTCATGGTTTTACAATGATGTTGATGTATGTCATGTCATGCATGCTTGTGTTTATATCATGAGTACACATCCCTAACTTTTTAGAATCATTAAAATGCTTAAATTAGTGAAACATTTCAAGTAATAAATTCATTAAACGTTCACATTTTTGTGTAACATTAAGGTTATTATTTACATATCTTTTATATTTTTTGAAATATTCTGTTATATGCAATAGAGTATTACGCATCTCTTTTAAATATCTAATGTAGATATATTCTAAAGTTTTTCTTAAATCATTTTTGAACTTTTATGTTTGTTTAAGTTTTAAAAGCTAGTTTATGTTTTAAATCAGTATTCGCATGAGAAAAATATTAATCACGAAAAAAAGATTCATAATCAAGTTAGATTTAACGAGAAAGTGCGAAAGTTGAGATGGGAAGTTCGACGGCGAGGTGATCCCCCGAATTAACCGAACCGAACCTAACCGATCCGAATCGATTCGGTTAGGTTCATGGCCTTATTCGATTCCGTCCGGTTTTGTCAAAATTGGCAAAACCTGAACCGAACCAATGGTCACCTATTTTTTTGCGCCTTCCGAATTACGCAATAATTTTCACAAAACCCCTCAATTATGTGATATTTACATAGTAGGAACAATGGCGATCTTGGATCTTTCGGCTTGTCCCCTGCGGCTCTCTTCTCAGTTCTCAAGTTCAAAACACTTAACACAAAACATGGTTGGGTTAGACAAACTCACACAAATGTAAATAATTTGAACTTTGTACACTTGTTGCATAATCTCTCTAGTTGATGTCAGAGGAAAAAAGCAGCAGAGAGAAGCTGAAGCTAAAAGTATATGATCATTAGGAAATATAGTTATAAGCTTCAAACAATAGATAGTAGAAGCAGCTTCGTACACCATTGAGAAGAGTTCCAAGATTAACCAACAAGAACAACTCTCAACCATCATGTTTGCTTCTCTCCAGCCGTGAGGAAGCATAGCACAGGAACACTCAGGAAAATGAAAGGTAAATACAAAATAAGGAACGTAGAGGATAAGTATATACATAATAGAAGGACGTGAAGCATGTTTTTTGTTGTACCCATTGAAAATCAGTAAGATAGCGGATGAAAGGAAGTACCGGGTAACATATAAAGAACACCACACGCATGCGAATTTGTAGTCTCCCTCTGTCTGCACAAGCAGCAGCATCCCATCAGAGTAACATAAGCTGCTGGCATGATAACCTTTCAATCTTTAAGAATGCTCTGACCCTCTCCAGCTATCTGAAATTAAAAATAGAAAAACACAAGGTCAAAGGTAAAATATGCAGGAAAAATTAAGAGATGGCATGTAAAATCACAAATGGATTCATTAAACCTCTAGGTTTATCAAGATGGACTTGCAACTAATGGCTGCATTATCAACTTCCAGATGCATACCCTGTGAAATACTAATGTCCAGAGCGATACAGGAACATTCTTCTGAAATAATAAACGATTTTTTGCATCTTTGTTGAACTACCGGGCGCTTTCGCTGCAGCAGGCAATCACTCTTTCATCACAAAGTTCTGAAAATCCTTTCTAATATATCAAAAAATAGGAAGGGCTGAATAGTAAGGTTAAATCAACACATTATCTTTCCCTTACAAAGAATCATTTATTTTTAAACAAATAGAACAGGCTTAACAAAGAATCATATATTGAGCCCTCCAAACTCCCCCCTCAACACGCGCGCGCAAGCACGCACAGAGCAAAACCAAGAAAAAACAGAAAAGTTTCAAACGAGAAGGAGAATAATTGTAATTTCTCTGTCTTTAACCTACTATAATTTGAATGATTTTAATTTGTTTTTTGAATGTCTAATATGCTAATGCACCTATAATAACCTTAACTCTTTTCCTACTGAGACACCTAAGCTAATCCTGATCCTGAAAATGAAAACCATATACATATTCTTAACTCAAATTATATCCCAAATTATAGAACTCAAATCTATCCCTAGTCCAAACTCTTATCTGCAACTATATTCTTATCCCTAACATAACTTTAACCCTAACCAAACCCACCTTAACCTGAACTATATTCCTGATTTTAGAATTTATGAAAAAAAAATCAATTGCATTGAGGTTTAGAACATAGATTTGAACGAGGCATGGGTATAGAGTTAGGATAGGTTTTAGGCTTACGACAGGGATAGTGGAGAAGTAGGGTTAGTTTAGGGTTTGGAAAGATTTGGATAGTGATAAACATTTTAGCTAATAATTTTTATATTTTTAGTAATTTATCCCTTTTTTTAACTCACAAGGAATAATTTAAGAAGGGCAGTTTTGGAATAAAAATAATAATATGATCAGAACATGATCACTGTTGGATGGTATGGGGTCAAAATGCTAGCGGAGTAAACTTTGGGGAGAGATGGGTGTTGAAAGAAAAACTATTGGAGTATGCGTTATCAAGGTAAACTTTAAGGGGAATAAATGTAATGTGTCTTAATTTTTTTACAACAGCAACAACAACTAAGTCAAATGTCCCAAGTATTTGGGGTAGGCTACATGAACCAAAAGAGAATTACGCCGGATCGGGTACATGGATCAGCTTTCTCCACTCATTCCTATCGAGCAATATGCCTTCACTAAGACCTTTAGCCTCTATATCTTGTCGTATTACCTCCATCCATGTTTTCTTCGGTCTCCCCTGTGCTCTTTTAACTTGTCCTAAATTGATACGCTCTGCACGCCGGACTGGCGCATCTGCAGGTCTACGTCGCACATGACAAAACCGTCGTAGGCGGTTTTCTCTCATCTTCTCTTCTTAGAGGCTACACCTATCTTAGTACGAATATCCTCATTTCTCACCTTATCTCTCCGCGTGTTATCACACATCCAACGAAGCATGCGCATTTCTGCTACACTCATCTTATGGGCATGATGTTTCTTTATAGCCCAACATTCTGTGCCATATAACAAAGCTGGCCTAATAGCAGTCCGATAAAACTTTCCCTTTAGTCATAACGGAATGTTACGATCACATAAAACTACTGTTGCGCTCCTCCATTTCAACCAGCCAGCTTGGATCCTATGGTTGACATCACTATCAATCTCTCCATCCTTTTAGATAATAGAACCCAAGTACTTAAAATGACTGCTCATTGGTATTTCTTGTCCATCTAATCTCACAATACTATAATCTCGGATTCCTAGTTTACTGAATTTACACTCCATATACTCTGTGTCTTAATTTTTTTATTTAAAGAAAATCAAGGTCAGCCAACTTTACTTTGCATATGAATGCATCTGCAAGAAATTGAATTATTACCTATATGGGCTCCTTAAATGGTATTGGACGAAGACAGATATTGATTCAAATGGCATAAATACACACTGGCAAAGGCAATAGAAAAATAACTAAATGCCTAAATCTGCAGGATTAAATAAAAGAAAAACATATGAGCATAAAACTGGCAGACGTGGATGTTAGAAATGGTAAGCATTGGGCATTCATCTGTGAGTCCCAAAAAACAAAACAAAAGTATCTTCTGCTATTTCATACCTAGTCACCCTAAATTCTAATATATATGTCCTATGCTCTATAAATAACTACATATCTAATCTTTCTGCAAATTAACCTTATCTCAATTTAGAAGATAGAGAAAATTATAATCCAATCAATTAGTTTTGTCACGCCCTGAGCGAAAACTTCCCAGGAGATCATCTTGAAATTATTCTTGCCTAAGCACACTTGATTATAAGTTTTTCCATAGTTCCTCCCTCAACATTTCCAACCATTCACTTGGAATGTGTCAAATTTGATTATAAGTTTTCCCTCACGGTTAGTTCTTGAGTTCATAAGAATTTCCAACCAATCACTTGGGATGTGTCAAATTTGATTCAAAAAAATCATTTAATCAAAATCCTAACATCCTCATCAGAAAAACAGCCTCTAACCCTTGTTCCCATTTACAAATAATGCAATCCTTACAATTCCTTTATGGTTAGAGTTACAGACCCCCTACCTCTCTCATGACAGTTGTGACGGAGAACTTGTTACCCTCTCATACCAAGTGGTTACTGTCATAACCCCACCCCCTTCTGTGAGTGTGCGCACGTGTGCGCGAAAGAGATTTGGGGGTTCAATACCTCTTAAAACTAGCAGTCATAATAAATATAAATTAGCAAACAAATTTGACGTCTCATGTGTATGTACACCACTATCATAAACCCCTAACTATCAACATTAACAGATTAGTTTGCAGTAAATCAACTGTAATAGAGAGCATGCATGCAATTTAATAGTAAAAAAAAAAAGTCTGATAAAGCTGCAAAAGAAAGTTAAATATGAGAATCAGGGCTCAAGTTAAGCACTTAAAGGCCATACAAGAGAATGCCCATGAATCTGCTTTGACAGCCAATTGAACCAGGGATCTCACCAGAGTCAGAGCCAGATCAGAGACTCCAACCTAGTGCTTTCAGGTCTGATGGAGAGAGTTCATAAAATCCAACGAGAAGTGCGCCGTAGTTAAGAAAAGCAATGTTTATGTCACATTGAAGCATTAAGAATCACAATTAAGTTCTTCCATTTTATGAGAAAGAAGAGGACCCAGTGGATGTCATGTTTCCAGCAAGTGAAGGTTCATAGCTCTTGGATTTCAGCCTAAATGTAAGCCATAATATATTTGTTGAGATAACAGTGAGTAAGACCCATGTGTGCACATGCACCAAGATCATGGCAGGCTAGTCAGAGCTGGAATGTCTCAATAGAACAGTTCTTTATCAAGAGCTTTGATTTGATGGATCTGACACTAGATGGTCTCCCTTAAGATGAAATGGTGAATAAATACTAATGACGTAAATCCTATCCAATACAGATGCCAGTGAACCTCCAACGAACACATCGACTTTAAAGAAGCAACAGGTGAAAGTGAAAGTGCTTTGACAATTTCTATCATAAGGTTCCTTCAACTAGAATTTATTGTTGTTTTGAAAAGATGCCACAAAGAATTGAAGAGACAAAGTTTGATGCCAAAAGCACAATGCTAGGCATAATTTTATTTATAGTGTAGTTCACCTAGTTTAAGCTGCATTGGTGAAGCAGCCAGTCAAACTTTCTCCTAAACTTACAAGGAGTTCAAAGAATGATTCAATATTTGTTAAAGAAGCATTCAACTGTTCAGGGAGAGCAACTGGATCTAGAGGTATCTAGGTAGAGATCTAATCGAACTGATCGAACCAAATCAACAGCCATAGGACAGTCCATGTTCATATTCAATTTCTAACAAAACATGAAAAATTATTAATAAATAATAAAACTTCTATGAGACAATTGAAATCACAGCAATTAAGAGTGGGGAAATATGAAGAACACAATTCCTTGCATCACTTCAATATTTTTCTGTGGCTTACACAGCCTTGGACACCAAATTTCTCAGATAAAACATAAGAAAGCATTGGTTGAGTAAAGAAAATAATTAGAGCTGACCTATTGCTTACCATCAAACCAGAACCATCAATAAAGAATGATGGCTTAAGCAGTGAGACACTTCCATATAAGGTTTAGTGTCTCACGCGTTTCCACAACCCAACCCCCAAAGTACAAGGTCTCTCCGTTTGAAGAAACAACAGGAAGAAATAGCAGAACTTATCCAAGCAACATACACATCCATCAAAATAAATGCAGGATTGGCAAATTGGATTTAACATGTTCTAAGAAAACCAAACATCTGGCATATCTTGGACAAGATTGATTGGGAAAAGAGCAGTAATATCTACTGCCAAATAAATTTAAAAGACAGGTTGGGGCAAAGGATGAAGGTCTCACAAATTTGAGATATTGAACTAGATTCCGCCACTACTGTGCATGAAGTTCTAAAAATAATGTCACAAACATATCCACCTCAAAATTGGAAAAAAGATATCGAATACAATCAGCACTCTGTTGGTAAGTTCAAGGCCGTCTGACCTTTTCGTAAGGTTTGATGTTGAGAATTACAGAATCAAAGCATGCTCAAAGTGCTTCTTTGAGGTGAAAGCTCCTCAGAATGGCTCTTGCTCTATCATACTCATTAAGCTGAACCAACATCGTCTTCAACCGACATGCAAGCCCAATAGTCTCCTCCTCACTCACACCCGATGCTTGCCTTTTCTCCAGCTTCCCACCCAATTCGGCCACACAATCAACCAAGGCCTGCAACTTCCGACTGTGGTCTGCTGTGACCTTGGGTCCATACCAAACCCCTGACAGCGATGCAATAATCCTCTCCATTCTAGTGATAGCGTCATGAATGTTTGGCATGATGCTTCTGACATGGGGAAGGAGCTTCCCTTTCAATAGCTCTTCGAGAGCAAGCTTTTCTAACATTGGCAGTGAGAGGATATCTTTCCACAAACAAATATTTCTCAGAAGCCGAACTGAGGTTCCAAATCGATAAGCTGCAAACTGAGCAGCACCTGGAACAACTCTAGTCACGACCGAACTCCACACTGGCACACTGAGCTCAGCAATGGCCTCAGTTAGCCGGCTGCAAACAACTGATAGTAACTCCTGGAGGGCCTTGCTTGAGGCTGGAACATAAGTAATGACCAAATTTGTGGCAAAGACTGCATTTTCCGTCCTTCTGGTGCTAAACATATCCCAGCAGTGAGCAATCTCATGGTGCAAGATAGGAAGAGCTACCTTCTCCACTAGCTCTGGAACAAGATTAACATCAGCATCATCAGGATCAAAATCCCGATCATCTCCTGGTAACCCATAATCGAACAGTAGCTTGTGCCATTTCATGTCACTGAAATCAGTCATATTATATAAAGGGTCCCACTTCAGAAGCTCTAATCTCACATATGGAGAGAAGACAGCAGGTGCACTCAAGGACATGTAGGCATCACGATAGCTGGAATGATATTGCTTCTTCCATCTCTCAAACTTTTCCTTGACAACAGAAAGGTTCGAGTACTCATCCGCTGCATCACTAAAGATTTGTTCAGCAGTTTGAAGCAACTCATCCCTTGTAGACTCATAAGCAGTGCTTTCACTGTCACTCTCATCAGTTGTCACCTCTCCTTCTAACTGATTGTAACCGTTTCCCTTTTCAATGGAAGACATTCTCCTGGACTCGGCTCGTGCTCTTCTTTGCTTCCTTGACTCAGCCCTTCGTGTAAAGTCCATGTGTTTCTGTAAGTTGACATCCCTTCCAAATTCATCCAATTGAACTGGCAAATTAGAACTTTCTCTCACTGCTGCTAAAGCAGCCTGTGCTGCAGTTGTGGCAGCCAAGACATAAGCTGGCCCAGAACCTCTACTTAGAACCGACATAGCTGCACTAACTGCAGCCTCCACTTCACCAGTTTCGTCAGCAGTTTCAGCGGCTCTTCTCTCTTCCACAGCTGCTGCCCTCTTCTCATGAAGCTTCTGCATCTCCTCTTCCAGCTCCTCTATCAACAAGGCCTTGTCTTTCAAGAAATCACATGTGATAGAAATGAAGTCACGGAGTTGTTGCATGAAGACATATTTGTCTCCAGCTGCTTCTAGGGACTTCTCCAAAGTGGTGATATCAGAAAGTGACTCTGATAAATTATCATCCGTCCTCACCAAAAAATCAATTGTTCGCTTGTGAGTCTCCTTAAGCTTCATGATATTTTCCTTGAGAGCTCGAGTGGCAACCTCAGCCTGCTGTGCAATCGACATGGGTTGAACAAGAGAGAAATTGTGCGGCCCCAAAGGTTGTGGAGCCATCATCGGGTAAACAACAGGCTGTTGCGGCTGCATTTGTGGTTGAATGCTATTAGCCCCTCTATGAATAGAAACTTCCTCAATCACTTCAATCCTCTTCCCCAACCCCTTACGAAACTGTTCCTCTTCCCATTTCCTCTCCTCCTCGTCCTCATCCTCATCCTCATCTTCCGTGACCTCTCCAAACCCTCTACCATCAACAGCCCTCATGTCAACCACTGGAACCCTCTCCTCAATCCCCTCAAAAACACCCTTCTTTGACTTCCCGTCACCCTTATCTCCAAACAGAGCAATCCTCCCTTGAAAATCATTATCCTCCTCGTCACTAGATCCACCATCAGAAGCTCGAGTAGCCATTACTCCACCTGAATCCAAGGATATGAAATCAGGCACCGGCCCGCGGACCTGCCGCAGCCGCTCCCTCCGGGCCTTAATAGCATTGATATCCGCCTGGCTTGGTATTGAAGACAATCCCTTTCCCTTCCCATCAATATCCAAGTTCGCAAACCGGCGACCATCCACACTCTTCCTATCTTCCTCAGCCTCGTCCACCTCTTCCTCCTCCTCGTCATTTCTCGGCTTAGCTGCCGAATCAATGGAAGATGACATGGGCTTCATTATGCCTTTAAGGACGATAACGGGTTCAGCCGGGGGTTCAGGTTTCTGGGGCTTAGGCAGGCTACCGAGGGTCCGCGCATTCTTCTGGAGCTCCAATAACCTCTCTTTGGTGTACTCTCCGGCCTGCGGCTGGACATTGGAAGGAATCGAAGGCGCAGGGCCCGGAGAAGAGCGATTTTTCGAAATGCTCAGCTTGTGGATGGAATTAGTGGCGGCGGGGAGGCGAACGGCAGCGGCGGGCCGGCGACGGAGAGAGGCCGAGCCAGAGTCGTCGTCCTCCTCCTCGTCTTCGGCGAAGCTGAGGCGCTTCGGGCCGCCATCGGGGGGCTTGGGCTTGGGTTTCGGGGTGCTCTTGGGTTTTGATGCTAGGGCCAGGGTCTGGGGCTTGGGGTTAGTGGTGGTAGTGGTGGTGGTGGTTTTATCATCGCCGTTGGCGTCGTCGGCCTCGGATCGCCGACGGAAGTTCTTGTTTCTACTGCTACTCATCTACACCGACAACTAATTTGCACAATTTCTAGGGGAAAAGGAACTAATTTTGAGGGGGAAAAGAAGAAGTAGTGAATTGAACTTGTAGGATGAACCGAAACCCGAAAACAGATAAAAACCTCTAGAAGGAGAAACTGCCCTCTTAGCTTCGATTTCTTCATCAACTCCTCCTCAATCTCTCTCTCTCTCTCTTCCCACTTCTTCTCCTTCTGTGATTTCCCTCCTCTCTGTGTGTTGTGTTGTTGCCTTTTTTCCACCAATATAAACGAGTTGCGGATCCAGGTAGCAAATTTTGAGGAACTTCTTCGATACTAGGCTTTATAAAGGCCTAATCGGGTAGGCCCAAACTTAAGTCCGTGTAAAGCGGTCCGGGGAGTTGGAGCCCCCCTGATGAGTTGGCCTGGTCATGATGGGCCGTTGCGGCTACCCAAAACGAGGACTCTTTTTCCCTTAAAAAACAAAAATAAAGTAAAGTAAAATAAAATAAAAATAAAACTAGTTTACCGCGGCTGTCAGTGAAAAATCGGTCGATCAGTCATGAGGAGGAAGAGAAGGGAGAGGAAGGAGGAGAGAGCTGATAGAGAAAGAAAAAGAAGGGGGTCGACGCTGTCTCTCTCTCTCTCTCTCTCTCAGATGAAGACGAACAGACGGACAGACGAACAAAATTTCCATATGAATCATGGGAGAAAATCTCCCATCTGTCGGTTTTGATAGTTGAGTACTTTTTTATTAGGATCTTGATCCTCATTCCTCTTAACTATATATCAAGATCCTCATTCCTCTTAACTATATATCTATATCAAGGGCCACTGGTTCACCTGCAGAGCTACTAATGGGGTTGGTAAGCTTCAGTTCGACTCGACATCTGCTCAGTAAAAACTTGTCTAGACTCGTTCAATATCTTAAAGGAACTAGCTATAACGAAAAAAAATCTAAGGTTGGTAAAATGAATGAACAAATTTGAACATTGTTAGGCTCGGCTTAACTCTAATTCGAGTTAAGCTTAATAAACTAGCATAAACTTAGCTTTTTATGTTCGAATCAATGTATTTGAGTTTCTAAATAGTCTCTGGTCTAATATTTCAATTCAATGACAAATCAAATAAAAATATATATCATACTATTAGTTTCTTCTGTTTTTATGTTTTGCACTTCATATGTACACCATCCAAATTTTTTTTTGTAAAAAATGAAAACTCTTAAATTTGAGCTTTAGAGCTCTTTATCCATCCTGAACAAGACAAACTATGGATGTAGATTATTGGGTTTTTTACTTATATATAGGTGAATACACCAAAATCTTAAAAAAAATCGGTCATTTTTCCGCACAGTATAAAACCCTACATCAAAATATACATAAAGAAAATTACAAAAAGAGAATAGATCTACACTGAATGTGTTCCTCTTTGCACCTTCAAATAGGATAAAAATGGCGGTGCTACGGCTTGCAAACGGAACCCGGGCTCGGGCCGGGCCGCCCTCAATTAGACTGGGCAGGTGCCGTCGGGCCGCCCCGACCGTCAGCCCACCGTGCGCCTGCATCGTGTCCGACCCAACACGACCCAGTTGACACCCCTTCCGCCCAAGACCTTCGCTTTCATCTTGAACATCAACAAAATTTCCTCGTCTAAATAATTGTTGCATCATAATTAAGTTGTTATTCAGAAATTTATTGAAACCTTATTTAATGGATTAAAATGAGCAGTTCTTTCTCAAGCTTCTAGGTACATAAACAGTGCTTGGACTGGAATTCAATGAGAGAGTTGGGAGTTGGAAATGCACGAGGAATGAAAGTGACAGTGAATAAGTTCGTTATTCACAAATGTCACGTCTACAGAACAAGTTAGTTATTCATGTGTCTCGCTCTGTCCTGTCTGGCTCGTGAAAATGTGACACAGATATTTCCGTAAGGCTCATGCTATCAGATTTTTTAAAAAATGTGTTAAGTAGAGCACATGAATAGTAATTTTCTGAGTTTTTTTTTTTTTAGTCTTCGTGCGTGAAAATCAACAGAAAGAGGTCATATAAGTTTTTTACAACTTTCATCACAATCATTGTCTTTTTCTTTCGGTTTTTTTTTTTTTTAACAGATAATCAAACACCACTTTTTTGAGAAATTTAAAAATACATTTAGAGGGGGGTGAATAGGTGTATTAGCTAATCTAATGAAAATGATGCGAAATTAAAAACTAAATGCAATACACTATGCGTAACCAAAGAGTGTAGCCGAATTCTCGGTGAAAGACTCTAAACTAACTCCTCTTGATTCTTCTAAATAAGAATTGAGGTGCTATATGAAACTCTCTTAGTTCAACACAAGTATGAGCACACACAAACAATACAAAGTATATATGAGATATGAACAATATGAATCAATGCAAGATATAAAAGAGAGAGAGAGTTAAGAGATAGTGGATCAAACGCAAACACCGAGATATGTTTCGAGGTTCGAGCCACTGCTCTACGTCCCCGCCTTCACACAGAAGGATTTCCACTATGTCCACACAAGACCTCTCACACAGGGAACCTCCACTGAGGAATTACAAGTACAAGGTTAGGAGTACACAACCACATCTACATAAGAGGCAAGGCACAAAGCGAATACAACAATCACCTCTACACAAGAGGGATAAGGCACTAAGCCAAACAACAATCGCCTCTACATAAAGTGGGATGGGCACAAAGCCAAACTCCACCACAATCACCTCTTTACAAGAGGGATAGTCACAAACTCAAATCACAATCTCCTCTACACTTAGAGGGATAGGCACAAACCAAAAGTAAAGAGAAAGTTACAACTTGGTAATCTCAAAGACCACAAACAACCATTGGTAATCACAATAGACCACAAACTAATTTTTTCACAAAAACAAGATCTTATAGATATGATAAAGATGATAGCTCAAATATAAGAAAACAAGGTGTTTGGAGAATAAATCACAAAGAAAAATACTTGGGAAAAATACTAGAAGAAGATAGAAATGAAGATCAAAACCAATTTCTCAAATACTCTATTTTCCTTTGATTTTCCAACTCTTGAAAACAAATAAAAGATAATCTTTTAGCACAAAAGCTCTTTAAAAACTTGCTGCCAAAACACTTGTAAAGATGGAAAAAATTGCTCTCTAAAAAACTTGTAGAAAACAGCCCAAGAGATGTGTATTTAAAGCCTCTCCAAAATATAGCCGTTGGCTGCTCGAAATGGCCAGAATACCCTTCCAGTCGATTGGACGGTCGACCGGCCAACGATTATTTTTCTAACCGTTGAGCCTCCGGTCGAACACTCGGTCGACCGGGCCAAGCCTGTCGGTCGACCGCCCAGTCGACCGGCCTAATTTAAGAGTTGGGTGCTTTCAGTCGGTCGACCGCGCGGTCAATTGGCCTACTTTGGCTGGCCTTTGTGCAGGTCTCGTGCACATCGGTCAACCGGTCCGGCCGACCGACTCCTGGTCCGGTCGACTGCCAGCTGAGTCTGACTAAGTTTTTAAGGGATTAAAAGCTTGTCTTTTAACTTCAAAAAAAAATCCCATAAAATCACATTAATTTCACAAAAATAAGTTCTTATAGATATTTGAAGAACAAATATATGTGACTAAAATTCAACACATATTATAAATATTTTGAACTATTTTTGTGATATAGAAATTAGGCTTTAACACAAAATCAGTATTTTTCAAAAATCAAACTTTGAAATGGAAATCCAATTTTTCCCAAACTTATATAAATACAAAAACATGATATTGAAATAAATTTGAAGCATATTGTATATGGATAGAATCCAATATACATATAAGATATATATCTATATTTTTAACATTAAATCCAAAAATAAGTTCTGTTTAAATACAAAACTCCAAACTCATGAAATAGAAAATCAAAATAAGTTTTTCCAAAAGTATGAAGCACAGACGTATATACATGAAATCTAACACACATTAAACCATATAAATTTGTTTTGATTATATCTATTCATGAAAATCATATATATGAATTGAAAATCTAAAGCCCGGTTAAACTGGACACCAAAACATATTAAACTTGTGTGTGTGAACTTGAGCATATCAACACTATCTATCTTTACACAAGATCTAAATACAAACTAAACATAAACCGAAGTCTTCTTGTCGGTTCTCATCTTCAAGACGACCCGATCCAAACATGATCCAACGAGTTTGACTCCAATCGAGATGCGATCTTGACGCGCGAGCTCTTGAATCTACATGTGTTAACCCCAAAACTCTTTTGTTGAAGCTAAACACCTATTAAGATCTTGATCAATAACTGAAACTATATAAACACAAGATCATTAGTAAACTATAACTATATGAGTTAATCATTATCAAAACTAAAGTGACATGCCTTTGAGCCAACAAAATTAATATGAGCGTGGGGCTGATGAACAGCTCATTTCAGAAGAAATAAATAGGCTATAAAATCAAAGCTATAGATTCCCTAAAGAGGTGCTTTAAAGCCACCTAGGGTGAGGAGTTGGTGGGTTCCAACCCATCTCACATGTCTACAATATTTTTATTTCTTGTGGGGACCGAAATACCTCTAAATTTGTACTAATAATTTGCGCCATCATTTTCGGTGTTGTAGAGTAAGGGGTTGTTTGTTCCACGTAAAAAGTTATAAAAGGCTGTAATTCGTAAATGACTTATAACTCAATTACAATTACGATGTTTGTTTGGACCGTAACTCGTAAAAGATTTACGCAATTCAAGTACCACTCACTTGCAACCCACTTACAGTTAATTTTATGGTCATGCAAATTTATATTAATTTTTATATTAATATTAATTTTTAATATTTAGTATTTCTAGTATTTATTTGCAATATTTAAAATTTTTAAATCACCAAATAGTTAATTTTGTAGTCTATTTTTTCACTCACGACTTACACATTACGACAATCAAATACCGTAAAACACAATATACTTTTCCACTTACGATTTTATTGTAACACCCCGCCCCATTGGATACGGAGGCACTGCTGCAACGTACATACGCAGGGTAGAAAAACCCTCACTACGTACTTTAAGCAAATTATTACAGTCAGGAATCAGAGTACGGGCGTGTTTGTTTCGCCGCAAAACACCGCAAAACTCAAGTCGTAAAACTTCTTTTCCATTTTCCGTTGTTTGTTTCGCTGAAAAACAAGTTGCAAAATGCAACTCTTTTTTTCCCACTTGCAGTTGCTACAGTTAAATTTGTGGTCATGTAAATCTCACTTTTACACTCATATTTTCCCACTTGCAGTTGCTACAGTTAATTTTGTTGTCATGTAACTCTCACTTATATATACTTACAGTTCAAAACAGTTACTTGATAATCAATATATAATTTAATATTATTAAATATTTAATAATTTTAAATAGTGTTTAATTTCTAATTTAATTATTTAATATTTTAATCTTTAATTTTTTTATTGTTTTTAATATTTTTTTAATATTTAATATTTTACTATTTTAATTTAATATTTTTATTTAATATTTTATTTAATAATTTATTATTTTATTAATACTTATTCAATTTTTATTATTTTATTTAGAGTTATTATTTTATTAATATAACAATATTATACTTTAATATAAAATTACTATATATATTTAATTATTTATTTTTAATATAAAAAATTACTTTATTAATATCATAATATATTTTATTATTATATTAATATTTTATTATGCTAATATTGTAATAATAATTCAGTATTATTAAATTATAATTATATTTTACTTTGTTAATTTTATATTTCTATAATATTACAACAATATTATAATAAATTTTATATTATAATAATTTTCAAGTATTTTTAATATTATAATATTATAACTATATTTTATTATTTTTGTAAGATTTTTTAATATTTATATTTTATTAGTATTCTTAAAATTTTAATAACGTTCTTTAGATTTTCCTAAAATTTTATATTATTTATTTAGTTAATATTTTAGTAATATTTTACTATTTATACTAATATTTTATTAATATTATTGTTATAAATAAAATATTAAGATTATTAATTTTTATCTCAAATTTATTAATACAATTTAATTTGTAATAGTAGATTTAATTTAATAGTATTTATAATATTTAAATCACTGCTACAGTTAATTTTGTGGTCAACTTTTTCACTTACACTTTTACATTACCAATCAAACACCGTAAAACACAATATACTTTATCATCTACACTTTCACTTTATCAACCAAACACCGTAAAACACAATATACTTTTCCATTTACACTTCACTTTATCAACCAAACACCGTAAAACACAATATATTTTCTCTGGTACAGTTCACTTTTTCCATTCTCATTTTACGACTTACGACTTGCGACGTTTTGCAACGAAACAAACAGGCCCTACATTCCAACATTACACTCTAAATACAGTGCTATCACGACATGTGAGCCAATATCACATGAATATTACATCACTGGATCGTACAAAAATATGAATTATAAGAGATTTACATGATATGATACTGATAGATGCTCACGAGCGAGAAATGAATCTCTAGAGCTTGACCAAGAAAATGAATCAGGAGGTTCTGCCACTAGGTCTTCATGCCTATGTTACGCTTCTGCTACGCACTCCGATCAGCAACAGGGATGTCACTATCATCTTAGCTTCAGAATTTGGACATGCAAGTTCAGGGTTGTCAGAATGCACCCAACAAGTGCATAAGAATGCCAAGTGACGTGCACAAAAGCAAATACACATTTACAGAAAATAAATAAAATTACGTGAAATTTTTTTAACTGAAGTTTTTAAAATTTTTAACTGAAGTTTTTTAAACGGTTGTTTCGTTGATCCATGTTCCGCTTGGATGCAAATAAACTAAGCTCAAACTCAACTTTGTTTCTTTCACATTTTGTAGTTAAGAAAAACTGGCTTCTAGTTTAACTAATTTTTAGAGTTTCATAAGCATAGTTTAACAAATCAAGTTACATTTCAGATTTAGAAAAACTCAACTATAATTTTTTTAAATATCTTGAAAACTGCCTCAATTATTTCTTTACTTCAAAACTCCCCTCCTAAATACATATACAACAAGTTTTAAAGAGTAATATTATTTGTACTATTTTTCTTATATTGCATTATATTATTAATTTATAAATTGCAGTTATATTAATGTAGTATAAAAAATTAATACAAGTGTCATTAATCGATTTTAAATGAGTATGAGGATTTCATAAAACCTATAATTTTCAAATCGGATGGCCATTTTTTGCCTCCACGTGTGATAATCCTATTGGTCTCTCCTTCCAGTAGGTTTGTTTAATAGTAATAAGGAGGCACCCCTTCCTTTTCTAGATCCCCTCTTATAATACCAAAAGCCCAGAACTGTATATCAAAACAAAGCTAAAATCACTAAAATCTGGGAACCACACAAAAAAAGGGGGCAAGGTACATTTTTTCCCTGCCACCTCTCTCCGTGTCAGATCTCGGCCCCTCCTCAGTCCTCATCCTTTTATGTCCCCTTGATTGTCACGTCATATTGTTCTCTCTTTCCATCTTTGCCTCAATTGATTGAGTACAGAAAATTTCCCAGTGTCAGAGCTCTCTGTATTCATGTCTCAGGTCAAAGGTTGTTTCTTTTTCCTCCTTGTTTTTATTAAGATTAAGATCATGGGTTTATTGCTAATTGCAGCCTCTGTGATGGGTTTTCTTTGATTTATTATTATTTTTTTTGCTTCTTCGGGTCAAAGGTATAGGGGTATTGGATCTTGACTTGGTGAAATATATGATTTATATTTTCTTTAGTTTGGGTTTATTAACTGATAATAGTTGTGCTGTTTATTAACAGAAAGCATTGGTTTTGTGGTTTTGTTTGATTTTGCCGTGTTGGTTAGAAGGATGGAGGCAGTCTGGGGGCTGTGTTGGTTGAAAGTTTTGATCTTGTGATGTAATTTTCTTCCTGTGTTGCTTTTTCTTTCTTTGTGTAAAAGAAAGATGCTGATGGTCCACATATTGCCTACTGTTTCAGCTTGTCATTTTCTTCCTCTCTCTCTCTCCCCCCCATTTTTTTCTTCTAGAGAGACTCATCAGCCATGGCTCACCAAACAAAGTTGCAGAGTGAAGGTCCTTTCAGAGATCTGACAGCAAGCAAACAAAGTCCCTTTTTTTCATTCCCCCAACCTTGTGTCAGATGCATGATCCCTGTTCCACCCTTATTCTTTTTCCGCTTACTTGGTAGTCCTTCTCCTCTCACTCTATTTCCTTTCTCTCTTTTTTGCTTGTTGGATTACAAGAATACAAGATCTCTAATTAAATTGGGTATGATGAAGTATGTTCTTTGTGGTGTTAATATTACCCTCATGATTAGTTTTTATTCTGAGGATAAAGGTTGTTTATTTATTGGACATTATCAGTAGAAAAAAACGAGAATTTTCTGATTGAGGTTTATTCTTGGATTGCTTTCATGGGTACTTTGTATTCCAGGGATGGGAATGGTGAGCATGCAGAGTTTAGTTTATATTAACTTGGATTGAACCATTTGGTTTGTTTTAGATATTGGAATTATGGTTCTTTTTGGGAAATATTTGTCTAGTTTTGATGAAAGTGGTTAGCTTGGATTATTCAATGGGGAAATTGGGATATTTATTCTATTTTAAGGGACCTTTCAATAGGAAAATGCTTATTTTCTGGTTTTTCCCATCCTTCCCTTTGCAGCCTGGGTTTATCCTTGGATTCTATTTATGGGTACCTGGGCTCCTGGAGATTGGATGTCTGAGTACGTGGATCTTAGTTTCTATTATCTTGAATCAATGGGTGTTTTTTTTTTTTTTTGTGATGAGCTTGGATTGTTCCATGGGTAAATGGGATTTTTGCCCTTTTTCTTTTCTTTTTTTAGGGAAGGGAAATCCAATATTTTTTCGGAATATGGCTTCTTGGTTGGGGCTTCAGTGGGTTACTGAGGAAAATTGTTGAAGTAAAGTCTTATGATGAAGTTTTCTTAATGATATTCATATGTTCAACATTCCATGCGAGGATCGAAATAGTGGTTCTAATGAAATTCATATCATCATTCCATATGAGGATCAAAATGGTGTGTTTTAGGTCTAGATTTGACCTGTGCATGTCTAGGACATGAAATTTTTGGATTTTAGGCCGGCGAAAATGGTTCTTTTTTCAAATTTATTTTGAGTTTTCTTTTTCTTCTTTTCTGAGATGAGCCTTTATTGAAGTTTCTCTTTTGAACTTGGTGCAAGAAGATGACATGACTTTTAGAAGTTATCAATATACTGGTTGAAGGTTTATTACATTATACCAATTTTGGGGGCATATTCAGTTCCTAACTTTGTCTTTTGAGGGTGAACCTCGTTATATTTTCACCAAAATTATATTCATTTGTGTTTCTTTTCTCAGTGCAGTGATAATGTTGGATTGATTAAGTTCATTCTTTAGTTTGTGCATTGTTTGTTTTGGATCCTATTATTGTCATTGGGTCTGTTACATTCTTTGGATTTGTTTGTTTGGTTGATGGTTCTGCTTCTACTCGTTTTTCTTTTTCTTTTTATGAATGCCTAAACACTTCCATTTTGGAAACTTATTCCAGAAAAATGAGTTTCTTCCTGATTTTTTTAGGACTAATTGCAGTGAAATCATGAACACAACTGCTCTCATCCACCAGTTTCATTCTTAGGAATTTGGATAAGATGATCTTAATTACAGAGGTGCTACGATTTTCTTTGGACTTGTTGTTATTGATATTACGTGATTTTCACTTCGGTGCAAGATTATATGTTCCTTATTTTCTGTTCTAAATGATTTTCCCGTGTTTGTTATATTAATTTGTCTCGTGGCAAGTTTTTACGAACTAAGTTCTTTTTTTTTAATGGGCATTTCATATGGGATTGCCTATAAATAAAATATGTACACTGTTTCCGTGGTATAATCTTTGATTGGGATGTCAGAATACTTGGCACTTATTTCAATTTAGGGAAGTAAAGGGTGATGTTTGAATTTTAATGTATCTAAATTATGATTCCTGATAAATTATTTGCTTGGTACTTGTGGGGCAGAAGGATTCCTTGTATGCTTCTGGCAATTCTACTTGAGAGAACTGAAGGAAGGACCCTTTGATGCTTGAAGAAATACTACCGGTGACTCTTTTAAGGAGACAATGAGTGACCATTAAGATACTGATGGATGTGTTGAACTGTAAGCTCCTTAAGCCTACCATCTGTCATATGAACTCAACCATCTTCAAATGTTGCCTCCTAGTACTCGTCATGCTTGCATTCCGAACTCTAATGCTCTCTCCTATCCACAAGAATTTCTCATGGATCACTCCTTACCGGCCTTCCAGTCCTTCTCATCTCTCAGTTAGAATCGACAAGTTCTTGGAGGTTCCCAAATCATATGGGGTCTAAACAATCAAAAGATAGCCTTTGCTCGAGCTTGCTTGACCGCCAGATTCTTCAACCGGACTCTTCTGATGCCCAGCTTGACTGCTAACTTGGTCTAC
Source organism: Agave tequilana (assembly GCA_038442645.1). NCBI lineage: Eukaryota > Viridiplantae > Streptophyta > Magnoliopsida > Asparagales > Asparagaceae > Agave > Agave tequilana. The sequence continues at coordinate 29,838 of JAVJIF010000232.1, read as the reverse complement.
AAGGAAATAAACTTGTCTCAACCGATTTCATTTGACAAAGTCTTCAACTTTGAGAAGTTCAACTCCAAGTGCAAAGGGTTTGTTCAATTGGGGCATTATTCTGATCTTTCAAACCGTACCAATCCAATCGAGCTCCAGAAGGGAAATGGAAGGAAGTGGACTAAGGAAAGAGACTTGAGTCAGTTGCAACAATTTAAAGAAGGCTCGGCCGACAAGTTTGAGGTCATTAGGATCATAGGGAAGAATCCGTTCCTTTGGCATGATCATTGGCCAGTTAGAGACTATGCAAAGGTTTTTCAGTGTTTGGCTTTGGTCGATGAGATAGAAGAAGAGGCAACAAAAGTTATTTCAAAGATCCGAGGAGGAAAGAATGCGCCTTATATTGCGGTTCATATGAGGATAGAGATAGATTGGATGATTCATTGCAAGAAAGTGGAGCAAAGGTTTAATGTGTCCCAAATTTGCAGCAGTAAAGAGGAAATAATGGATCGGGTGGCTAGAATCGGTAGTGACCTACCAAAGCCCATTGCGATTTATCTTGCTGTCGCTGATAGTCTTTTAGAAGATGATTCCATACTTAGCGGTTGGAAACAAGGTTTGATTCCATTTGAGAAGAAGAAGTTGGGAGTTTGGGACGTTTACCAGAAATATCCGTACGTCATTCAGGCTGCAATGGACTTTGAGGTGTGTTTGAGGGCGGATGTGTTTGTGGGCAACAGTTACTCTACGTTCTCGAGTCTAGTGGTGCTTCAGAGAACACAGAATTGGATCAAGACTTGCAGTGGGAGCTCGTGTGGAGCGAATTTGAGCTTTGTTTCTTATGCTTACAATATCTTGGGTGGAAATGGCGGTGCTCAGAGATGGATGGCGGATATGTCAGCTTCGAGTCTTAGAAGTATCAGTTACGGGACTAATAACATTTCTTGCGAAATTGGGAAACCGAGCTGAGCTTGTGAGTTGTGTGCATTTGAGGAAGGAAATATTCTTTCATTTCTTTAGTCGCTTGGTGAACTTTCAACAACATTTGGCGACTATTTGAAGAGGAACATTAGGCTGCACAGCAAATTTTGCAGCCATACACAGTTGCTACAGTTGTTTAAAAAAAAAAAAAAAAAGGAAATTTGTGAATGCCAATAGAAGAACATAGAATGTATACTGTAAGTGAACCCCTTTTTGACTGTAGCTGTACAAACACAAAATTCAATGTCAAAGGGATACTTGTCTGCGCTTTGATTCTTTGAGACTCTGTTCAGTTTCTTTCATGTCACTGGAAATATTAACTGTAAGAGGAGTTTTTCTTCTTTGTTGAGTAAAGAAATTTTTCTCTCAAGATAATTTCGCAAATGTATGCTACTGCTGCTTCTTCATTTTTGTTTATGGCATTAGGATTTTGTATTTACTCTATCAAGGTGATTCACATGTGTGAGCTGAATTCACACCTCGAGCTCGCATTCATCTCTTCTTTGCTCTGCGGTTCATGTGAAATCCATTACAGTTGCAGCATTGAACACAAAGCAATTCTTTGCTACACAAAACCTGAAGCAAAGCATCTTCAAAGGGCAGCAGAAGTCTGAGAACCACAGAATCTGAGAAAGAGCACTCCCTTGATCCCAAGGACTTCAACCATGTGTACTTGCATTAGATGGAGGAAAGACTAGAAATTTTTGTAGCTGATGGACTAAGATTACGTTTGTCTCGATTGCAGTAATTCATTTAAATCTAAATGCCTCGTGCTTTTTTTTTTTTTTTAAAATATAATCGCGTTTTCATTAATCCAATCAACTATATTTCTCAAATTCTAACTGCGTATTTGCAAAACACACTCGAGACTCATTTAATTATCTCGAAGGAGACTCATTTAATTATCTCGAAGATCATATAACAAAATTTTATAGTTCTAAGTTCCAAGTCTTGACGCAACTCCCAGAGTATCAAAAAACACGTGTTTTTGCGCGTGCCATAGATCTAACATCGAGAAGAGTCAAAAGTGAATAGTAAATACAAAGATGAGAGAACATATTTGGACTCTGAATGCTTACACTCAGGGCCCGCATAAGCCCAGCATCAGCCCGTTTCTTAAATTGCCTTCATTTAAAGCCCAAGCCCAGTAAGCCCCCGCAGGTAAAACGTTTGCAGAGCCTCGACCGCTCTCTTCATCTCGTTCCGTTTCGTCTCTTCTCGTATCGTGCCCTCTTTCGTCTCGCTCGGTCTCCGTCGGCGACGGAGGCGAAACGGCGAGTAAATCGCCAAACAACCGATCGAAGATTCACGAATCATCAAGATGATAGATTGAATCATGCAGGGTCACTTCAACCCCCACCACCAGCTCCACCACCACATCCAGCAGCAGCTCGCGGCGCTCCTCTCCGCAGCCCTCCCTCAGACCGCCGCCTCCGCCGCCGCAGCCTCCCCTGGCGACGTCGATGGATCCATATCCTCTTCCTCGGCGGCGGCAGAAGGGAGCAGCATCGCCGGCGGCGCCGGCTATGGTAATGAGAGCTCTCGCGTCGGTGCTCTGGACTCTCTCCGGCGAACTATCCTTGGCCTCTACCCCCTCAACTCCCTCGTCGTCTCCCACTCCGCCGCCTTTCTCTCCCACGGCCTCTTCCAGCTTCTCTCGGACAAGTAAGCAAGCATTGTGCTGTTTTTAGGAGAATTTTGGCTGAAAATTTACATTCTTGGGTGGATGCTTGCTAGTATAAATATTTACCTTACAAATTGCTGGTGTTAGCACAAAAAGTGTGTGCATGAACTGTATAAACTGCTAAATGATAACACTAAAAAAGGAGGGAATTTTAGGTTAGTTTTGATGTTGCTAAGAAAATTTAGGTAATTTCTAGGCTCATAGGATACTGAATTATTGTGATAATAATTATGATTTTGATAATTCCGTTCCATGCTAAACCCGTACCTAGCCTCTTTTAGTTCGGGGACCTAAGGAAGAGAGAAATGGCAAAATCATACTATTTTTGGGAGCTTTTGGCTGGTACTTTATATTCTTCGTTGGATACTAATGCTGCTCACAATTACTGAGTTCAGCTCGAGTTTTTCAAAGAAATTAGTTTTTTTCAATGTGTTTTAGTAATAAATATAAATGTCTATAACTTGCTTGCTACTGTAAATAACTGCAATAACTCAATGCTGCCGTTAGCACCGAAAGTTCGGCTCAGACTATCCATATGGGAAAGCACATAACAGGAGGTTTTTTTTTTTTTTAAGGTAAAAAGAATTGGAAATAAAATGACCTGAAAATTTTGGGTAATTTTTAATGTCGTTGGGTGCCTGAATTTAGAAATTTGGCTGGCACAAAAGGCCATCTTAAATTATTTCAGTTTTCATCTTGGTTATGATCACCATCTATCATCTAAGCTCTTTTCTATCGGAATGAGGTTAGTTTTGGACCTCAACTCTAGCTTGATAAGGATGAAGGATCCATGAAAAGATTAGCCAAGTTTTGCGCCATCCTCTCAAGTTGATGTCATTCCTCTTGGTTGGTTCCAGATCTTTGCCAAGTTGATTACGATGGGCATGAGTTGCTTGCCATAAACTTAGAGTAGGAAATGCCTGCTTACACTTGTTTAAGCTCATAAATCTTCTAGAATAGGCCTAAAACCTCATTTGGCAAGTGGAGTTAGAGAGTTTGAGTTATGATTTTTGAGAGATGAACGGTAGAAGAGTTATGAATTAGATTTGAGTTGGTTGTTTGGTTAGACTTAGAATTAGCAACAGTTAGAAATTGAGATAGAGAGAAAGAGAGGCTAATTTCAACATTTGATGGAATTAGAACTCTAGAATTGGCTGGTCTTTGAGGTGGTTTTGGGCTAATTCTGGAATCATCGTTAAACTCTTGCCAAGTTATGTTCATTTGACAAGAGCTAACGAGAATTAACTCAATTTTGAGGTAACTCCACTTGCCAACCGAGGCTTTAGGCTATGAAAGTGAGTGGAATTTTTGTTATTGAGAGTTGCATTCATCTTCGAGTCACAAATATATGCCAAAGAGCTAATCTTAGAAGAAAATGTTCTAAAGATGAAACAATAACAACTATATAAAGGTAATGGCTTTCCTCTCTGTGTTTTCTTGTAAAATAGAGAAGACAAACATTCTTATCTTGTCATTGCTATGTCTATTTCTTACAGATCCTATGCTGTGAGGCGAGCAGCTTCAGTTGCCTATGGATGCCTCTGCGCTGTTTTGGCTTCCACCCCTTTTGCATCAAATGGGATCCAGAGTCATGGTCTGACCTCTGGCTTGTTGACCGATTCATTTCTTGGGCCTTACCCCTACTTGGTGATATTGGCGCCATGAATCACTCGGCGGAGATGGCCCTTGAGAGCCTCCAAGAGTTCCTTAACACCGGAGACGCAAGCAGCATTGAGCGATATGTGCCCTCTATTCTCAAAGCTTGCCAAGAGCTTCTCGAGGATGAGAGAACCTCGCTGAGCTTGCTTCACCAACTTTTGGGTCTATTGACTTTGATCTCAGTGAAATTTGAACATTGCCTCCAGCATCATTTTGTGGACATTGTAGATGTTCTTCTTGGATGGGCGTTTATGCCTGAACTTTCTGGAACAGATAGATGCATCATAACAGATAGCTTTTTGCAGTTTCGAAAGCAGTGGCTGAGCAATTTGCACTTCTCAATGGGACTGCTCGCTAAATTTTTGGGGGACATGGAAATTCTGATTCAGGACACAAGTCTCGAGGTTAAGCAGCAGTCTGGGAAATTACTTGCTCTTTTCTCTTGTTTCTCTACAGTTCTTCAGGTCACGGCTTCTGGCATTCTGGAAATGAATCTGCTCGATCAGATCAGTGAACCCATTGAGAATATAACTTCTCGACTGTTGCGATTTGTTTTGGCGTTTGGGAGTAAGTACGGCTGGTCAAACTGGATAGGAGAATCCTGGAGATGCGTGATTCTTCTGGCTGAGATATTGCAGGAGAAGTTCTCCAATTTTTATTCAATGGCCATCAGTATCTTGTTTCAAAGCATGAGTGGAGTTCCTTCCTCGCAGGTGCTTGGACTGATGAAGACTAATATGCAACTTTTGTCCCTGCAGAAGCTGGCGCTCCTGCCTTCATCCGTCCAGACTTTATTACAATTTGATTCCCCCTTGTCTCAGCTACGGTTGCACCCAAATCATCTTGTTGTTGCAAGTTCAACTGCTACTTACCTCTCCTTTTTTCAACATGGTTGTGATAGAGTTGTTTCTCAGGCTGTTAAGTCCTTGATGGAGGAACTGGAAATGTTGAAAGGTATGCTGGGAGAAACATGCTGCTGTGCTGTCAGCTATGATGAGTTTCAGGTGGAAAGTAAACTAGATGGGAAACTTCAACATGAATTGACCCCCTGCAAGTGTTATTCTGAAACTGAGTTGCTTTCTTTGATTAAATTTGATCTGAAAGTGTTACTATGTTCTGTTTCTGCTGGGTCTGCTAAAAGTAGTTTGGATGATACTGCTAGTCGTGAGAGATTTACAATACTGTCTTCATTCATGCTTGAAAAACTGAACCCTTTTGTTTTACCCATCCAAGGATGTCTTGAGTTGCAAGTCCATGTTATTAGGGCATTGCACAAACTTAGTGAGGTGGAATTCTCCACAAAGCTCATTAGTTTCAGAAAATCTTCTAAGAGTATTTCTGGTGTTTCAGATGGTGAAGATCAAATGACAGTTGAAATAAAAAATGGTGAACCTATTCCTGTTGTTGAATATTTGAGGAAGTACAGCAATTGCTTGGTCAGAGCTCTTGATAGTTCTCTGCCTCTAGGAGTCAAACTAGAAGCCCTACACTGGATCTGCACTTTTGCCAGGATGGTTTCAAATATGAATAAGAATGCAGATTTGATTGAGTCCTGCAATTCACCAGGCGATGCCCGTATTTGCAGTGATTTACTCTTTTTAATTTTAGATGCAGCATATGATATGGAAATAAATTTGCGATCTCATGTTGCATCAGCCTTGGAGGTACTTTTGCAAGCAAGGCTTATTAATCCTGGAGATTTCTGCCTTGTGTCACTGGTTGCCCTTGACAAACTTAGTGATCCAGATATGCCCATAAGAAATTTTTATGTAAGGATACTTTCTATTGTCCTACCTCTTACAATCTATACATGTGGTTTTGTTGATGATAGAGGTGATCTCTACAAGCTTGGAGCAGTTACTCTAGGCAATAAATGCTACCTAAATTGGAAGCAAGTCCTAGCCTTGAAACAGTTGCCTCGCAGACTTCATTCTCAGCAACTTGTTTCCATTCTGAGTTACATCTCGCAGAGGTGGAAGGTACCTTTATCTTCTTGGATCCAGCGATTGGTTTTCAGTTGTCGGGGAAAAAGAGAAATCACTCGTAGTCTAGTTGGAGATCTTGATGGTGATGGTGTGCATAATGATGCTGCAATAGCGGGAGATATGCTGGACAAAATGTGCCCAGTTAGCAATCTGGCTGCTGTTTGGTGGTCCATACATGAAGCTGCTAGATATTGCATCAGTCTTCGTCTTCGAACCAACCTGGGGGGTCCTACACAGACTTTTGCAGCTTTGGAGCGCATGCTTCTGGACATACCAAATGTGCTGCTCCAAGACACTGCGCAGAGCGAAGGCAAGTACATAGGCTCATATAATTTTCACTTGTTACCGATGAGGTTACTATTGGAATTTGTTGAAGCATTAAAGAAAAATGTGTATAATGCATATGAAGGGTCCTGTTATTTACCTTGTTCACCTCGGCAGAGCTCCTTGTTTTTGAGGGCGAACAAGAAAGTTTGTGAGGAATGGTTTTCTCGTATATGTGAGCCTATGATGAATGCTGGATTAGCACTGCATTGTCATGATGCAAGCCTTTATTACTGTGCACTGCGTCTGCAGGATCTCAGGAATCAGGCATCATCAGCTTTCAAGGAGAAAACTCGTGGGGGACAAGAGGGCATCCATAACCTTAGACCAAAGTTAGCAGCAGATGTCTTGAAGGTCCTGCGACATGCATCCCTGGCTTTATGCAGAAGGCATGAGTCTGAGGCTTTGGTTGGGCTCCAGAAGTGGGCTGCAATGGCATTTCCCTTTTTGTTTGTGGATGCTGACCAACTTAGCCAAGGTGTAACTGGAGGCTCTGGTCATCTTTCATGGATGAATGGACTTGTCTATCAAGCTCAGGGACACTATGAAAAGGCTGCTGCACACTTTTCACACTTGCTGCAATCTGAGGAAGCATTAAGTTCCATGGGTTCTGATGGCATCCAGTTTGCCATTGCACGTGTCATTGAGAGTTATACATCACTTTCAGATTGGAAGTCTTTAGAGATCTGGCTCACAGAACTTCAAACACTTCGTGCCATGCATGCCGGCAAGACATACTCTGGTGCTCTCACTGCAGCTGGAAATGAATTAAATGCAGTTCATGCCTTAGCCAGTTTTGATGAAGGAGATGTTCAGGCAGCATGGGGCTACCTGGATTTGACACCTAAGAGCAGCAGTGAACTTACTCTTGATCCCAAGGTAGCATTAGAGAGGAGTGAACAGATGCTTCTACGGTCTATGCTCCAAAGAGATGGTAGTGCAGATAAGTTGTCGGAGGATGTAAAGAAGGCCAAACTAATGTTGGATGAAGCCTTATCTCTTGTTCCGCTGGATGGATTGACTGAGGCTTCTGCGTGCGCTGTGCAGCTTCATTGCATCTTTGCTTTTGAAGAAGGTATGAGGTCTAATGGCTTAGATGAACCTAACCGGATGCTAGGTTCATTACATCAAGTTTTGCATTCGCCAATTAGAAGAGTTCATCAAGACTGCAGCTTGTGGGTAAAGGTTTTCCGTGTTTACCGTACTGTGATGCCAACTTCCCCTGTGACTCTTCTCCTTTGTGAGAAACTTCTCAGTTTAGCTCGCAAGCAGAAGAATTTCATATTGGCTGACCGCATGAACAAATACCTGAGAGATCACCTTCTGAGATATTCTAACAATGAGCATTTAGGATTTTTTTCTTTGAACTTGCAGTATGAGGGTGTCCTACTAAAGTATGCAGAAGGGAAGCATGAAGAGGCTCTAATGGATCTCTGGTCATTGGTGTGTCCTACTGTTTTATCATCAGGTACCTTTGCTTCCGACATCAGTAATATTCTGAAGGCCAAGGCATGCTTGAAATTTTCCACTTTATTGAGGCAAGAGAACTCAAATATTACTTTGAGAAAGGTTCTTTCCAAGATTTGTGATGATTTTAGTGCATTCAATACATTTGATGGTTCTCTCACTAGACTTGCGCTTCCATTGAATGATGGTAACTCCATCTCTGATGCAAACTCGAATATGATCCTTGAAGAGATGGAGGGTATAGCAACAAAAATATCATGCAATCTTTGCCCCAGTATGGGTAAGACATGGCTTTCTTATTCTTCATGGTGTTTCAATCAAGCTATAGGTTCTCTTCCTCTCGGAGGAAATGTTCTTCAATCATGCTCTCTTTCCCCTGCACTTAATCCAGAAGTATCACCAGATAGGTTCCTGTTGACAGAAGAAGAGATGTCGAAGGTGAAAGCTATAGTCACCAAGATTTGCCATAACAACAGTTACATGCAAATTGAAAATTATGTAGACGGGGAACATCCGGGCTCCACTTCACATCCTAAAATTGAGGCTCTTGTGAATTCATTAGTGCAACAGACAGTGTATCTAATGCAAGCTGCAGCTGGAGCGCCTGGTCTTGAAGCCTCCAATGGTGAGTGCCCTTCTGCTGCACTCACTTCTCAATTGAAGGTGCTTTTCCTTTGTATGGATGCGGACATGAAGAAGAGTGACATGATGTCTTCTGTCGATGAATTGGTTAATGTATGGTGGTCCTTAGGCGGAGAAGGGTAGTACTATTTGGGCATGCTGCTCATGGCTATTTCCAGTACCTTTCACATTCGTCATCCAAACTTTACGAAAATGACTGTGCTGCTACCTTCCATCAGGATGTTGTTAGAAGGAAAGCTCCAAGCAGTTCTCTACGGGCGATGTTGTATCTGTTGCATATTCTTTTGAACTATGGTGTTGAGTTAAAGGAAACACTTGAACATGGTTTCGCAAACGTTCCTCTATTGCCATGGCAGGTGAGGTTTTTTCAGTATTTATTTGGATAATTTTTTACTAGTCATAATAGATTCTGGTTTTACTTCTTGCCATTTTTCTTTCTAGGAAATTACACCTCAACTGTTTACTTGTCATAATATATTCTGGTTTTACTTCTTGCCATTTTTCTTTCTAGGAAATTACACCTCAACTGTTTGCTCGGTTAAGTTCTCATCCAAAGAAAGCTGTCAGAAAACAGTTGGAGGGACTACTAGTCATGCTGGCTAAGTTATCTCCCTGGTCCATTGTGTATCCTTTATTAGTTGATATAAATACTTACGAAGGGGACTCTTCAGAGGAGCTTCAGCGAATATTAGACTGTTTGGTAATGAAACTAATCACAGACGTCTATATATCAATTCTGAAATTTCATAATATCCCATGTTTTAGCATGCCTGCCACCAAACTGTTCATGAATGATTGTAGTTTGCAATACATAACCTCTTGTGTGGTCATTGATTTCTAGCCTTCTGCTGTATAATGCAGGCCAAGCTTTATCCGAAGCTGATTCAAGATGTTCAGCTGGTGATAAATAGTCTCGGGACTATTACCGTTCTTTGGGAGGAACAATGGTTGAACACACTTCAGGATCTTCATAATGGTAATTGGGTTTGATCTGCATAAAAAACTGTCTTTCCTAAGTGATTTTATCAGTTAAAATTAAAACATGTGTTAAACGTTTTCTTTTCTCTTCAGCTATATTTGGGCATCTGTCCTAGGACTGTAGCAGCACATATATTCCAAGAACCAGCATATGTGAAACTGCAGTTTTCTACACATTGTTATCCATCTGATCGAAGTTCAATAGTTCACTAGATCATGTTTCCAAACACTGACATTCCTTTTCTTAATCTATGCTCGATTACCCTTTCCCACAGTTTTACTGCGTGGATCATAAGCTTGATTTTGGTGTAGTCTGAATAACTATTTATATCTCTTGTATAATTATATTCTTCTACATAGGTACCAAGCTGCTAGTCCTTTCTTCATCGGGTATTTTCTGTGTGTTCATAATTTTGTTGAATATCTTTGTTAACCATCTAAACTCGTATCTCCATGCACTTCCAAACCTAAATAAACCCCACTAGTGATATCTTCAAGTCCCATGGCTCTCCCACTTTTTATTTTCTTTAAAGCACCCTTAACTTTGCTAAGCGGAACTTGAGCATTAGTGGAAATTCTATACTAGTCCTAATTGAGCCGATCGTGAACACGAGTCTTGCCAAGCCCACATGATCACACATCAAGCCAAGCTCATATTCTGAACATGTTATGTTCATGCTCTTTCATTTATTTTTTCGAGCTTAGATTTATTTCAAGCTTGGTTCATTTGACTTCTGGCTAAATTGCTTGCCTTAGGTTGTGCTAGTGGCCAGTGGGATTGTTTGTCAAACAAACTTGAGCGAGCTTGAACCAAGCCAGTCACAACCTGAGCTTTGCAAGCTTTTTTACGACTCTATGCAGTTGTAGAGGAATGGTTGCATTCCTGCAAACTGTAAACCACCGTGTCCTTTGTCCAAAGATTTTGGTCTCGTCACCCCTATCCACAGCTAAGCTAACTCTACTCTTAGGGCTTGTTTGCAACAAGAGTTGGCTAGAACTGGGCTTCTGATTCTCGCTAACTCTTCCAAACACTCGATTTTTTGGCAGAATTAGCTAGTCATGATAATTTTGGAATTAGATCAAACTACTCCCAAAACCACCTTGAAATCCACCCAATTCTTCAAAACTCAAGAATTGCTAATTCCAACTTTTTAGTGGAATTCGCCTCTCTCTCTCTCTCTCTCTCTCTACCCTTAATTCTAACTAAATCTAATTCCAACCAAACAACACAAAAAAGCTAATTGCTAACTCCTTTCTATTTCTCTTCTTCCAATGCACTAAATCCTAAATCCTAATTTTACTTGCCAAACACAACCTTAGGGTTTTAATGCCTTTGGAAAAGCTTGCAAACTAGATCCACATGTGGCTGGTAATACACCCCAATCATCCCAGGTCCAACCTCTTAAGAACCAGAGTTGAACTTTTTTCAGAACTCCAACATCCTATTTCCATTCAATGTTATATAGCTAGAACGAAGTTGGTCATCTCTTTAACCTCCTTAGCTAGGTCCCCAACTAAAAGCTTTGTAAATAATCTCTGGACTATATTTTGCATTTAGAACATGTTGTGGTCATATGAGATGACAAGCACAATTATGCAGTTTAACCTGTATGTGCTTGATATCAGCTTTTATTCTTTCTAGCATATGGACTAGGCTGCCATTTATTCGATATCCGTCCTGGCTACGTATGTTTAATGGGATCTGAATGTTTTTCCTTTCAACTGCATTTTAATATACTCTTTGCCCCCTTAAGAATAAATTTCATCTGTGATGTCGATTTCGAAAATGTACGAATTTTTTTTGGGGTGTACTCAAGGTTCACATTCCTTATCAGATTGGGCGTCAATAACTTAGCCAATCTATCAGGATCCAGAATGCCTTATAGGCTATTACGTTTAAATTGTGGATCTTATGGCTCACCAATTAGTTACTTTCTCATGATATGACTAGCCTGCAAGAGTAATTTCCTTCCATTTTCTAAAGTCATAACCAATTATTAAGCGATCTATGTTATCCACTTTGTAAATTCAATTGCTTATTGCATGAAAATTAGGGAGGACCTTCCCCTTCCTTCCCTCTAAAAAGGTTATCAAGCTTCAAATTCTTCACTGAGTGATTGAAAAATCATATTTTCCGGGATTGCTAGAGCTTACTTTGCCACCATCTTTTCAAGTCTGAGGTTACAAGTGTATTAAAAATTTTCAAAAACCTAGTTTCACTTGCATCTGTTGCTTTGTGTTACGACTTTGACCACCCTTTTGGAGCTAATATTTTTAAACTATTGCATTGTTGCATACTTTTCTTCATAAATTTCTATCTCTATGTTTAACAAGTTGTCTATTGATGCTTGTTGGATTCAGATGTCATAAGGCGCATTCATATGCTGAAGGAGGAAGCTGCACGGATTGCGGAAAATTCTACTTTAAGTCATATTGAAAAGAAGAAGATAAATGCAGCAAAATACTCTGCTATGATGGCTCCAATTATTGTTGCATTGGAACGTCGTTTGGCCTCAACTTCCCGTGAACCCGAGACTGCTCATGAGGTATGGTTCCGCAAGGAGTATGGTGAACAGCTGAAGTCTGCCATCTTAGCCTTCAAAACTCCGCCAGTATCTGCAGTGCAACTAGGTGATGTGTGGCGACCATTTGATGCTATTGCAGCATCTTTAGCTACATATCAGAGGAAGCCATTTATTTATTTGAGTGAGGTGGCTCCACAATTGGCATCACTTTCATCTTCTGATGTTCCAATGCCTGGGCTTGAGAAGCAAATTTTAATGCATAATTCTTCAAGCACTTCCGCTGATGTTCAAGGCATTATCACTATCTCATCCTTCTGCGAGCAGGTGACAATCTTATCAACAAAGACAAAGCCCAAGAAGCTTGTTTTACTGGGATCAGACGGTCATAAGTACACATATCTTCTTAAGGGCCGAGAAGATCTACGTCTTGACGCCCGAATCATGCAGTTGTTACAAGCGGTTAACAGTTTTCTTAACTCATCAACCCAATCTCTTTGTCAGTCCCTTGCAATTCGTTATTACTCGGTGACCCCAATCAGTGGCCGGGCTGGACTTATCCAGTGGGTTGACAATGTAACTAGTATGTATAGCATTTACAAGTCATGGCAGATCCGACAGCTAGCTGCAGCTGGTGCCGGCAATACAAACAGCCCAGTTCCACCTGTTCCCCGCCCAAGTGATATGTTCTATGGAAAAATTATACCAGCACTTAAAGAAAAAGGCATTCGAAGAGTGATCTCCAGAAGGGATTGGCCCCATGAAGTCAAAAGAACAGTTCTTCTGGATCTTATGAAAGATACTCCAAGGGAACTGCTTTGGCAGGAAATGTGGTGTGCCAGTGAAGGGTTCCGAGGTTTTAGTTTAAAGAGTAAAAGGTTAACTCTCTCTCTACCCCCCCCCCCCCCCCCCCCCCCACAACACACCACACACACACAAAATCAATCCAACACACACACACACACACACACACACACAAATATACATAGATGTATATATGTATACACAGAGACACATATGTATACGTACACACACGCGTCTATGTATACACATATAGACATGGGTTTATGTATACATATATCTATATGTATATCTATATCTGTACGCATACGCGCACAAACACACAGACACACACACAGCGCGCGTGCACACACATGTTTATGTATGCAAGTGTGTGTATGTATATGTAATATTTATATATGTGTGCGCGCGCGTGTGAAGATCAGCTTAAATGAGAAGATACGAAAATAACTGTCGTCCATCAGATGAAGAGGAACAGAGATGACTGGATAGAACGGAAACTCGCTTGTTTTTTTTTGAACTGCCCTCTATCATATTGCTGCATCCCAAATCCCTAGCCTTTATTTTCAAATCCCAACTATAATCTCATCTTTTTCATCTGGTCATCATCTCCCGGCCACCGTTACTAAGAGAATTAGCTATTATCTCAAAAGGTGTAATGAGATATCATTAAGAATTTGAAATGAAGGTGCACCACTGTATCTTTCATTGAAATGAGACTCTGCTAAGCCTTTATCTTAATATTTCATGAATTTTGATGGTTTTCATGTATGATTTTTGTTTCCGTCATATTTTCAGTTTTTTTTGTTTCTTTTCAATGAGGTAATTTTTGATATATCATTGTATAATGTTATATTTGGTAGTTTACACTTTACAAGTAGTTTACACTTTACAATCTGGAGTACTGGGATACCTGGTCCACTTATGGAATTGCATATGTTTATGGTCTGAATGGTGGATTAGTGAATATATTTACTTACTAGGTAATCATACATTCTAATCTATTTTTCATCAGTTCATTTGTTAAGATAAATGATCAAAATTTGTCTTCTAGGTTTTCTGCTAGTGTAGCAGCCATGAGCATGGTGGGCCACATTCTGGGCCTAGGAGATCGACATTTGGATAACATTCTTATGGATTTCTGCAGCGGCGATGTAGTCCATATAGATTACAATGTATGCTTTGATAAAGGGAAGAAATTGAAGATTCCTGAAATTGTTCCTTTTCGTCTCACACAGACAATTGAAACTGCATTAGGATTGACAGGGATTGAAGGTACTTTCAGGGCTAATTGTGAGGCAGTTATTGACATTCTCCGCAAGAATAAAGATATTCTCTTAATGTTGTTGGAGGTATTTGTCTGGGACCCCTTGGTGGAGTGGACACGGGGAGACAACCATGATGAAGCAGCAATTGGCCGTGAAGAAAAGAAAGGAATGGAGCTTGCTGTCAGTCTTAGCTTGTTTGCTTCTAGATTTCAGGAAATCCGTATTCCTTTACAGGTATAATTTCATTGAAAAGTTAATGATGCACGATCTTCTGGGAACTTGTAGAATAGATGTCACAAGGGGTTTAAAGAGAGTAACTTCTATAATAGAATTTTCTTTGTTGAAATAGCTTTGAATACCTGACAAGTATAACTTGGTCTTTTCATGGTGATGCGCCTTAGGCAGACTTGGCCTCCACCATGGAAGGGGTGTCCAAGCTTGGGCTTTCTCAGCTTGGTCCAACATAATGCATGTTCAGTATAGCTAGCATTACCATATGCTAAGCTCAATTTGGCCATAGATATATATTGAACATGTCAGGGCCAAGCCTATATCCAATCCAAAGCTGTTGGATCCTAGTTTGGATGCTTCACATAAGTTTTGCACCAGCATGTTGGGAAATGATGCTGCTAAAATCTCTCGTCCTTGCACGACAGTTCATGTTTGTAATTGTAACCCACAAACCCACTACATGTGAATGTCACATGAAATACCCTTGTTCACAGTGACTGCTATCAGCTTCTCAAACTGTTAGCCTGATAGCCCAAGAAACAACCTGGGTCCTTCTCAGGTCAAGATTTTTTGAAGCTTTTGTTGGTTGGGCTGATCATATGCATGCACTTGTATTTTTACCTACTCGAGGCAAACGGGCTCACAGAGTGCTGATTTTTGCTTATCTTGACTCTAAGCAATGATACTTAACGTAGCCTATTCAGCATGCATGTTTGGCCCAGTGGGCCATGGGTTGTCTCAACCTAGTTGTAGGTCAGAAGTTGAGGCTTTTGTATATTTGTTTCAATAAGCATGCAAGCATCCGATCTAAATTTTGAATAGGCTATAGTCAAAAACAAGTTTTTATAGCATATAATTTCTTTTGGTGTATATTTTCTGAAATTCCTAATTGGTCTGGTCTGATTAAATCAGTTGCAACTATGTTATAATCGTCCTTTTTGTAATAAGGTTGTTGCAAGTTCATAAATATTTTTGAGATATTTCTTCATCACTTATTTACCTGCTGTAGTTCAGTTATAGAAGATAAGAAGATCTGAGACACATTTGGTGTCTTGCCACTGTTAGAATTCTCCGCAATCAACCCGATTATGCTTGATGGAAATCAAATTATGAGCCTTCCTATGAATTATTAAATCCCTTACTTTTCAGAAACCTGATTGCAAGGCAATTGAAATATACATAAAAATCCATCGTGACAACTACTTTTTTTGTGTATCAGGAGCATCATGATCTTTTGGTATCTACCTTACCAGCTGCTGAATCCGCTCTCAAAGTATGGCTCACAATTTCACACTGCCATTTTTTTTTCATGTTATGTTTAGTAAATCTCGAGATCCAGATTGAGTAACTTCATTTTTTGTTCTAAACATTTGGCAGAGCTTCTTGGATGTCCTCAACCAGTATGAGGTCATATCGACCATTTTTTATCATGCGGACAAAGAGAGATCAAGCCTTCTGCAGCGTGAGGCATCGGCAAAGTCAATTGTTGCTGAGGCAACTTCTGTCTCAGAAAAATCTCTGGCAGCCTTTGAAGCTCAGGCTCATGAATTTGGACAAGCAAAAGCTGTGGCAGCTGAGAAAGCACAGGAAGCAGCTTTGTGGGTGGATCAACATGGAAGGGTCCTTGATGCATTGCGGAGTGGTTCAGTCCCAGAGGTCCAGTCATTCATGAGATTGAGTGGCATGGAAGAGGTTTTATCTCTAAAATCTGCTGTTCTTGTGTCAGGTGTTCCATTGACAATTGTTCCTGAGCCGACACAGGCACAATGCTCTGATTTAGATAGGGAAGTTTGTCACCTCATTACCGATTTGGATGATGGGCTTTCTTGCGCAATTGAAGCACTTCAAGAGTATGCTTTTGCGTTGCAACGAGTTCTTCCACTAAACTATATTACAACTAGCCCGGTAAACAGTTGGGCACAGGTTTTGCAGTTATCAGTTAATAACCTTTCCGGTGATATCCTTTCCCTTGCCAAAAGACAGGCTTCTGACCTTATTGCAAACGCTCAAGGTAATGATCTGGATTCAGTTCAACAACGGCATTATGAGCTTTTTCATAGAATGGAGAGATATGCTAAGCAAATCCAGAAAGTTGAAGATGAATGCTCAGAGATGATGGGGTCTGTTGGATCAGATATTGAATCAAAATCTAAAGAGCGGCTGCTATCGGCTTTCACTAAATATATGCAGTCTGCAGGGCATTCAAGTAAAGAAGATGATCTATCCTTTAGTCATTCAGGCCAACCAAAGCATGATTCCACTAAAGATTTTAGAATACGGGAGGATTTGGACATGAAGAAAATGAAGGTGTCACTTGTTCTACGTATGGCTGTGCATGAGGTGTACAAGGAGGTTAAAGATAAAGTGCTCAACATGTCTAGTACTTCCACTGAGAGAGTTCATTGGACAACAGATGCGGGTCTGCAACCTGATTCTTGCAAATCTTTTCGCGAGTTTGAAGAGCAAATTGAGAAGTGCTTGCTAGTAGCAGGTTTTATGAATGAAGTTCAGGAACTGATTGGCACAGATTTAGCTAGCATCGGTGATAATGGAAAGCAGAGATCTGAAGGAACCTGGGTTTCTGTTTTTCAGGCTAGTTTGTGTTCCTGTAAGCACTTGCTTGAACAGATGACTGACGATGTTCTCCCGGAGATAATTAGATCAGTTATCTCTTTCAATTCGGAAGCAATGGATGCGTTTGGAATCCTTTCACAGATACGCGGTTCTATTGATACAGCAATTGAAAAACTTGTTGAGGTGGAGTTAGAGAGAGCATCATTGGTCGAGCTAGAAAAAACTTATTTTGTGAAGGTTGGACTCATTACAGAGCAGCAGCTAACTCTTGAAGAAGCTTCTTTGAAGGGAAGGGATCATTTATCTTGGGAAGAAGCTGAAGAGCTAGCAACCCAAGAAGAGGCTTGTAGAGCACAACTGGACCAACTCCATCAAACTTGGAACCAGAAAGATATGCGGAGTAATTCTCTGGCAAAGATTGAATCTAATATTAGAAATTCACTCATTTCTTCTGAACAGTATTTTTCATCTTTAATAAATATTGAAAAGGAGGGAGAATCACACATCAAGAGCAGCAGGACCCTTCTCTCTGCTTTGGTAAAGCCCTTCTCTGACCTGGAATTGGTTGATCAGATGCTATCTTCAGATATTAATCTTCCTTCCTACTTAAATCAGTCCATCTTTAGTCTACCAGATATCACATCATCTGGTTCTTCACTGTTGGAATCCATGTCGGGGTTTGCCAAATTATTGAAGAACCATTCTTTCTTTATCTGGAAAATTGGTATTCTGGATTCCATTCTGGACTCGTGTATACATGATATATCATCTTCAATTGATCATAATTTTGGCTTTGATCAGCTATATAGTGCTCTTAAAAGAAGCTTGAGACTCATCTACAAGAATATGTCAGCCTGTACCTGAAAAAAAGAGTTGCTCCTGCTCTCATATCACAACTGGAGATAGAAAATGAAAATTTGCAGCAAATGCTCGAAGGGAGGAAGAATTCTGTTTATGATCAGGCAAAAATGGACATGGGAGCAACAAGAAGAGTTCAGCTTATGCTTGAAGAATATTGTAATGCACATGAAACTGCTAGGGCTGCTAGGTCAGCAATTTCAGTTATGAAAAGGCAGGTAAGTGAACTTACTGGGGCTTTATGCAAGACAGTTTTGGAAATTGTTCAGACAGAGTGGCTGCATGACGCTTCCTTGCCTCATCTACTAGAGACCAATGTATTGCCTCAACATATTCTTGAGAATGATAAACTTTCTCCAGTAGTTTTAAATCTTAGCAGAACGAAATTATTGGAGAAGATACAGGCATCAATGTCATCTGTTGGAAGGTCATTAGAGTACCTGCAAGCATGTGAAAGGACTTCCGTATCAGCAGAAGGACAACTTGAAAGAGCAATGGGATGGGCCTGTGGAGGCCCAACTACTTTTGGGCAAGGCAATTCTTCAGTTAAGAGTTCAGGAATTCCTTCTGAATTCCATGATCATATACTGAGGAGGAAACAACTTCTGCAGGCAGCTCGAGAACAAGCATGTGATTTTATCAAAATATGCACGGCTATTATGGAGTTTGAAGCATCGAGGGATGGTCTGTTCCGCATGCCTGGGGAGAAGTCTTCTGCTCGGCCTATTGGTGATGGCAGAGCATGGCAACAAACATACCTATCTGCCTTGACAAGATTAGATGCTTCATATCATTCTTTTACACGTGTGTTTGGATTCTTACTAGATCTCTGTTCAATAGATTGTTTATTTTGCAACTTATTTTTCCCGATTGGTGACATATAAATCGTAGGTTGTAATTTAATATTTATCTTGTTTCTTGTAATTAGGTGCTGAACAGGAGTGGAAGCTAGCACAAAACAAAATGGAAGCTGCTGCTAGTGGACTGTTTTCTGCAACCAATGACCTCTGCATTGTTTCTGTAAAGGCAAACTCAGCTTCAGGTGTACCTTTGACTTCTAAATTTAATTTATGCAGCATAAGAAATACTTCCACGTCAAACATACATCTGATGTTGATACGATGTAACCATATCTAATTATGTTCATCCTGCATGCATGAAGCACTCATCTGTGTACAAATAGACTGATCACTTGAAATTTTGTCTTGTATATTTTGCAGGTGATCTACAAGAGACCCTTGCAGCAATGCGTGACCGTGCTTATGAAGCTAATTTGGCTTTATCTGCTTTTGCCCGTGTATCAAAAGGTCAAACAGCTTTGACCTCTGAATGTGGATCCATGCTAGAGGAGGTATAAGCACAGTTCATTGAAACTTTGATTTTCCTCATTTATAGAAGCATAACAAATCCTTTTATTGTGTGGGCATGTCTTATTAAGCAATCTCACCTTGGATTTTTCTACATCGACAAGGTTTCAGACATGCTCAGTCATTTCAATGTGTTTTTTTTTTTGCCTTTTTGGTTTGATATTCATGATTTAGCAGTACAAAACTCTAATGTATGAGGATCACGTGCCTCTTTTGCTTCACATAACCTTTAACATACTTGAATATTTATTTTGGATCAAGTGTTTCTTTCGATGGATCATCTCTGTCCACAAATTATGCTTCTTTTATGATTTGATAATGTTATTTTTTAACTAATTGAGCAAGATTTAGTTAAATAGGGAATGAAAAGAAATGACAATTGTCACCACTTTAGGGCTGAAGAAGACATGGCTAACTTTTAGATACTTGGGAGTATTGTCAACTCTTCTTAAAAAAAACGCTAATTATTAATGCTCATATATATGCATCTGGGGACTACAGTTGTCCTCCGCTTGAAACTTAATGCACACCGGTTGATATGCACGTTTCTAACATACCAGTATGCATGTAGTTATTAAAAGTTATATACTAATCTCATTCTTACAAACAGAAGGAAATATATAAATAGTATATAAATAAATTTAGTTTCAGGTGGTCTTATTTCATATTATTCCACAAAAGATTTAGACTTTATGTTTATGTTCTGGCTTCAGACAAACCATGCTTTTTTGCAATATAACTTATGCTCTCATTAAAGCAGCATAAAGAATACCATTGCTGATAGGAAAAGCAGAATTGAGTATGAAGTCTGTTTAATGTGGGCGTAAAGTAAAGAGAAAATTTGGAAAGATTGGAAAGGAACGAGTCCAAAGGTCAGACTTGCAACAGTGAATGCCTGAGCAGATCAAGCAGCAGTTAGTTGCCAATAAATGATGTAATATGATAAGGTTGATGATAACTAGGTAATGTTTATACTAGCAGTATCTGTCAAAAGATTCAAAATAAATTACCATCATCAGTTGTAAGCGATAATTTCAAGTGATAATCTACATGTGAATGATTAACGGGACTACTACTTTTAGATTACCCAAGTCCATGGTGCAAAATTTATTCTCTTTATAGAAAATAGACCTTGAGGGTTTGACTGGTTTGTAAATTGGAGAACAATCAGGTCATAATTCATGATACAAACTTAGTTTAGAATAGAGAATCCTTGAGCATATGCTTCAATTCCACTTCCACATTGGTCATGCTCTAGGACTTATGCTACTCTGTCCCTTAGGATCCAGGGTTCTAAGTGCTTCATGTGCATTTGATCACTGAACGGGCGTGTTGGGTTTCTTGAAGGTGGAACTTTGTAAATTGTCCTGGGCACAAACTGATGCTAGTTTGTCTCAGTCACTGCTAATTGCCATGATGGTTCTATGAAAGCAGTCAATACTTGACGAGTAGTCGGGGCCAATTAGTGCATTGTGGCCAAGGTACTTTAAATATTTAAAACTATTGTAAATGAGATGAATATGATAAATGTTAAAGCAAATTCAAGGAAAGCTTAAAGTAAGTAAAAGCGGTAGAGATATATGTTTGCACTGTAAAACATCAATTGGATTATGTGAATGAATTGTCATTGATGTAGAAATTGGCAGCATGTGTCCACATATACTGTCATTATAACAGATAGCGCTATTTGGCAGATTTATGAAGTAGGCCCTGGAAAGCAGTTAGAACTCAAAACCATTTAGCTTGCTTCTCTACCATCTCAGTGCCTGGGTGCCGTCTAGCTCCTGTGTAGCATTTAAGCCAGCTCCTGGACATCTGTCTAGGACAAGTCAGATGAACATAGGCTGTAAGCTCGAGACCTGGGTAGGATCTTAAGTGGCCATGGTCAGCGTCTATTTCTATTTCTCATTGAACATTAAAATGAAGGTTGTATTGGTCCATACAGTGAGTTTTCTTGGGAGCTGCATCTCTATGTGGCTGTGTTCTTGTTTCAGAGTATAATATGTCCTTGAGAGAGCCATTTGAGCCTGGTGTGTAAATTGGGAAGTTTTACCGGCAGCATATGTGCGCCTGTCCCCTCCTCCCCGACCACTCTTCTCCTTCCCCCTTCTCTTTTATTATTTATTTGACTACATCGTGATACATCCAGTTAAATATTATAAAATCTGTCCAATATTATTTTGAATTTTTCTCATATCTACCCCCAAATCTACTATATTTTTAAACTTATCCCCCCAAATCATCATAATTACTAATTTACCCCTCAAATCTTTGAGATGAGGCATTACTACCTCCACCATTGGTTTTTGGATGGAATGCGAGTGGTATACCCGTTATACCCTTATTTTCTTATATTCATGCAGGAAAAAGAAAGAAAAAAGGGAAATGCGAGGATCAGCAGATGTCGCCTTCTCCTGCCCCCCCCTCCTCCTGCCTCCTCTACTCTCCCTCTCCCCCCCCCTCCCTTTCCCACCCCTCTCTCCTCCCATCTCCTCTCCTACCGCCCTCTTTTGAACTCTCTCCATCTGCCCTTTCCCCGCCCTCTTTCTCTGATTGAGCAAAATATTTTTTTCAATTCTCTTTGGTGATTGCATTTTTTATATACGTTTCATTTGACAGGAGAGTGAAGGGGAGGAGGAAGAAGAAAGAGATTAGGGTTAGGGTGTGAATTAGAGAATAGATAGTTGATTAGTCTTTTAATATTTTAACAAAAAAAGAGGAATATTCTCATTTGATTCCTAAATAGTAACAGTTGAGGGGTAGTAATACCTTATCTCAAAGATTTGAGGGGTAATAATGCCTGACCTTAAAGATTTGACGGGTAGATTGGCAATTATGATGAGTTGGGTTATAATTTTAAAAATTTAGTAGATTGGAGTGTAAATATCAGAAAAACCCTATTATTTTATGTGAATGCATTAAAGGTGTGCTGCATAACACATACTCAGATTATGAGCTATTAGATGGGAAAGACATTTTTTTTATTTTTTGAATGCTGAAATGTCCATATAAGTAGAAAGTTCAGAAGATATATTAGAAAGTTTCTAAATATTGCAAAAAGTTAACTAACTGGCGCTCTGATACCATGTCATATAACTCAGTTTAAGGTATTAAAAGAGGAAGGATAATTCCAAGACGATATGGTTGTGATGGTGGATATGCGTAAACTGGTGTGGAAGGAGGTGCTTGAGGATAATTATCTTTGAACATGAAATTATTAGTGAGACAATCGTTATTTGTTCCTTGGTATATTCTGTTCTAATAAAGTAGGAACTGCATTTATTGCTTTGTTTCTTATATGTTGTTCATGCGTGATGTGAATTGTTTTTTCTATGTTTCTCTTTATCTATACAACTGCAGGTCCTGGCTATATCAGAGGGTTTACATGATGTTTATAGTCTGGGGAAGGAAGCTGCTGCTATGCATAGTGCTCTTATGGAAGATCTTTCTAAGGTTTTATCTTTCTTAATTGAAATTAATTCTTGAGTTCATCTTTTGAACAGCTAATACAATTGTTAAGTTCAGACCTTATTTTTTTGTAGGTTACTTATTTGGGTTTCATCAATTGGTAGTAAACCATACCCAAGTTTCTAACTATATGTTTTGCAACTACTGCTAGGCGAACAAGATCCTCCTCCCGCTTGAAGCTTCACTATCCACTGATATAACTGCCATTACTGTTGCAATACCAAAGGAAAGAGAAAGCAAGGAAGATGTTCCTCCTCTTCATGGACAAGCACTCTACAAGTCCTATTGCTTGAAGCTCCGAGAGGCCTGTCAATCTTTGACGTTGTTGGTACCTTCTGTCATTAACTCTGTGAAGGAACTGCACACCATGTTGACCAAGCTTGCACGCTCTTCAAGTATACATGCAGGAAATCTCCACAAAGTAATTCTCTTTTCTCCTTTAATATATTTGACATGGCTCTGGGTTTTTGCTAATACCTGGTTTTTGAATGATGAAAACTTTAGTGACAATAAAGCCTTTTCCCCAAGTCTCTGATTTAACATGCAAATTAGTAGTTTTCTGTTGAGGTCTATCCCATGGAGGTACTCAAATTGGATCAGGTAAAATGAAATAGTTGAATAGTTGAAAATTTAGAGAGCAGGCTTTTGTTCCTAAAAGGAGGTGAAAAAAGATAATCTCTATTCTTTTAGGAGGCTGAGGAAATTTAAGTTGTCTTATAGTTGCTATGAACTGTTTGTTTTGATCTTGCGAATAAGGGCGTGTTTGTTTCGCCACAAAACGTCGCAAAACGCAAGTCGTAAAACTTCTTTTCCATTTTCCGTTGTTTGTTTCGCTGAAAAACAAGTTGCAAAATGCAACTCTTCTTTTCCCACTTGCAGTTGCTACAGTTAAATTTGTGGTCATGTAAATCTCACTTTTACACTCATATTTTCCCACTTGCAGTTGCTACAGTTAATTTTGTGGTCATGTAACTCTCACTTGTAGTACACTTACAGTGCAAAACAGTTACTTGATAATCAATATATAATTTAATATTATTAAATATTTAATATTTTAAATAGTGTTCAATTTCTTATTTAATTATTTAATTATTTTATATTTTTAATCTTTAATTTTTTTATTGTTTTTAATGTTGTTTTAATATTTAATATTTACTATTTTAATTTAATATTTTTATTTAATAATTTATTTAATACTTTATTATTTTATTACTACTTATTCCATTTTTTTATTATTTTATTTAGAGTTAATATTTTATTAATATAACAATATTATACTTTACTATATATTTAATTATTTATTTTTTAATATAAAAAATTACTTTATTAATGTCATAATATATTTTATTATATATTAATATTTTATTATGTTAATATTGTAATAATAATTCAATATAATAATACTATAATGATAATTTATTATTAAATTATAATTATATTTTACTTTGTTAATTTTATATTTCTATAATATTACAATAATATTATAATAAAATTTATATTATAATAATTTTCAAGTATTTTTAATATTATAATATTATAACTATATATTATTTTTGTAAGATTTTTTAATATTTATATTTTATTAGTATTCTTAAAATTTTATTAATGTTCTTTAGATTTTCTTAAAATTTCATATTATTATTTAGTTAATATTTTAGTAATATTTTACTATTTATACTAATATTTTATTAATATTATTGTTATAAATAAAATATTAAGATTATTAATTTTTTATCTCAAATTTATTAATACAATTTAATTTGCAATAGTAGATTTAATTTAATAGTATTCATAATATTTAAATCACTGCTACAGTTAATTTTGTGGTAACTTTTCATTTACACTTTTACATTACCAACCAAACACCGTAAAACACAATATACTTTACCATTTACACTTTCACTTTATCAATCAAACACCGTAAAACACAATATACTTTTCCATTTACACTTCACTTTATCAACCAAACACCGTAAAACACAATATATTTTCTCTGCTAAAGTTCACTTTTTCCATTCTCATTTTACGACTTACGACTTGCGACGTTTTGCAACGAAACAAACAGGCCCTAAGTATTTTACAAGGTCATACACTTGTTCACAGGCTTTTGGGCTAGGCAATAAATTCACTAGTGGAGAAAAAGAGTTCCCTTTCATTCCAGATATTATTTGCCTTTTTTTCCTTTTTGAAATAACATAATACCAATGTTAGGCCCTAAATGGTCTATAGCATCGACGCTATACTTTGATATTAAGCATCCAATAAGTTTATATCATGAAAGCAGAAGGGAAAACTGTGGCAGGAGTGACAACAAGAGCTGTCACTTTTTCCCCTCTTCGCACCCCCCCCCCCCCTTTTCCTTGTCCTATTTCCTCTTCCTCTTTTCTTTTTCCTTCATATATTGTCCCTTTTCTTCTTCTTTGACTCCCTTTAAACAACCGCTTCCTAGTATGCTATACCGAATATGTAATACATGTTGTATATAGTGTGGTGACTACATACCGCTGCATGTCACCTTTTACAACATTGGATGGGTCTTTGCAAACTCTATGAAACTCTATCATACTAGCAAAGGGAAGCCTATTGGCCTCCAATATGAAGCATAAATGCCTATAAGGAAGGAAATGCGCATAAAAAAAACCAATATTGAACCAATCCTTGGGCAAACTTCACCGATAACTTTGGTGAAGAAAGCTTTTAAGGAGATATTTCTAAGAGTGAGATGTCAGGTTAAACATGAGATAGGCTTTTGGAAGGTTGCACATCTGCTTTGCAAACAAGGGGCTTATCTGCCCTTAACCCTGGAACAGCTGATGTTCCATGAGGTCCATGCTGAACACTTTGGTACATGGTTGGGTTGTTTCTTCATCTGGCAATGCATCATGTAGTGAGTCATGCACACTCATATTCACAACTAGGATATGGGCGAGGCTTTCAGTTGAGGTGTATATTGTTAGTCATTTCTGTCAGAAAGCAATTGGAAGAACTCTAAGGTATTATCTTAAACACCTACATCAGAAAGAGAGCATGGAAACTTTTCGGTGCAATGCATTTTAAGACTTGGTGTGTATTTATCAACTATAGATGTTCCAAACTTGTATCTACATAGTAGTTCTAATTTAGTATTTGCTGAAAGTTAACACCTAGGGGACTCTATATCTGTCTACAACTAGTGCTTTTGTTTTATGTACTGTTACATTTGGCTAAGAAAATATACATTTCGTTTAGGTGTTGATTCTACACGGGGTATGATGTTTCTGGCTGGCCACATGGCTTTTGACATGTAGAAGTTGAGTTTTGACCTTGGAGTAAACAAAACCAGTTTCTAGCCTTGTCCACGTGCAGCTAAAGATCTTTATCATCATGAAAGTTGGATTGGCCATGGATCTATGTGCAAATTGGGCAGGCTTCATGGGAGGACTAGGAAATTGTTAATGAGTAGTCAACATGATGTCAGCCTCCTGTAAGTTGGTGCAATTTCTCGAAGGATAGAACTTTGGGAAAACAAGGAATTTCCAATAAAGCCTAAAAAGGCGAGCTGTTTGATAGGGAGAACAGCATGAGAATCATGCAGTTTAAACAAAAGTATCCAAGGAGCAGCCTCCTTTAGTGGAATGCGACATTATTGCTCCTGGAATATGTCCATTTATTTTGCTTTCTTAAATGGCGTTTGAACAAAACCAACAAGCCCAAAAGGACATTATTTTTTTTCCTCTACAAGATATTAAAACATATAACACCTCTACTCACATCTGCAACCACTCATTACAGTAATCAACTCTTTGTGCAGCATCACGCATTGTGTGACCTGTTATGAAGCTGTGCAGCATCATGCGTTGTGTGACCAACACATGAAGCAAACAGTCTTAATGCACTCTCTTTTTTTTCTCAGCAGATATTTACATTCTCTTTATTGCAGGCACTTGAAGGTCTAGGAGAGAGTCAAGTAGCAGAGTCTCAGGACCTTGCTCTTTCGAGGACTGAACTTTCAGATAGTACAGTTCTATTTGATAATAAGGAGAAGAGGTTCCTTGGAAGCGATGGGGTAGCATTGAAGACTTAAACACGCTGCTGAAAATTTATCTTTGCAAGATGAGGAATGGATTTCTCCTCCAGAATATACATTTACTAGCAGCTTGGGTTCTAGCATGAGTTCAATTGATGAAAGTTTATCAGAGACCTCCGACAAGGCAGAGAAGTTACAACATAGTATTGATCAGGGAGATGGTGATAAATGTGTTCTCTTTACAAATACGGATGGACCAGAAAATGCATATATTGTAAAATCTGAATCTGAATTTGCTAAAGATGTAGATCCCATCTATAGTTCTGCTGCCTCAGTGCCATCTGATCCTAGTGGGACCATGCAAGACTTGTTTCTACCACACAAACATCTTCTGGTGCATAGTGGTCAGTTGGGTAATATGGAAACAGAAAAGCCTGAAAAGGCAATGCTTTTGAGTGCTACAAATGACGTAAACTCTTCAAAAGTAATCAAGGGACATGGCTGTAGTCGTGAAGAACCTTCTTCATTTTTGCATCCTGTGAGCCGAAACACAAGGGGTAAGAAATCACCACATCATACTCTGTTATTGTAAACCATAATGTGATTTTCATAGTTTCTTGTCTTTTTTTGATGTAATATTTATTTATTTATTGAAACAAAAGAGGGTTTTTAATATGACTATCATTTGTAGAATTGGATAAGGCTTAAAGGATGTCTCTAAGTCTAATTATGAATCCTTTGAGAATCTCAGAGATGAATGCTACCATGTTATCCCCTGTAACAAATTTCTCATCTTCACCTCTTCTACAGTTCTACTATAATCATGCTTAGTCCGGGAGAAAATTTGAAGTTTTGCTCCTTGATTACATGATACGTAACCAATATGGTAGGTTTTCCTACCTATGCGGCATGCTTCTAGGTTCCTTCAATTAATTGCTTTCAGGAGTGGCGCGAGATTGAGCACATATTTTGTTCCTTCAGTCTATAGATTTGAGTTGTATCAGAGACCTGGGGCATGCCAACTATAGCCAATATTTTTATGGACCTTCTGAGCTTTGATCCACAATCTGATTCAGATAGGTTATTTGTATTTTGGATCTTCTGAAGCAATCCTCCGTCATAGTGTAATCAGATTAGGCTATTAAAAAAAATCTAGCATATAACGTGTCTAACTCACAACTTTCATTCTTTTGGTACATTATACTTGGTTGACCAAGTTGGGAAAAAAAAAATCTAACTTGAAGTAGCTATTTTGCACAATATCATCATTTTTCTTCCAAAAGAGTGGTGCAACTCCTTTATGTGTTTTGTGTGCGGTGGGGGGGGGGGGGGGGGTGCGTATTGGAAAAAATATTGGTTCTTGTGTAGTTTTTAGCAACTCGGCTGTACTCTGTTACTGATTCCTGTCTTCATTACTGAAATGGAATTAAGCAAAGTGGATTTGACTAGACTGAATTGGCTGGTACACTGGTCAACTTCTTATCTGAAATCATTAGATTCTGTTGATGAAATCCTTTAGTTAAAAGCTTACTTGCTTCTCTTTTTATTTATTGTTTATATTAATGATGCTCAATTGATAGGTAAGAACCCCTATGCTTTATCGGTCTTGAGGCAAGTTGAGCTGAAACTTGATGGGAGAGATATTGAGAACACGAGGTACGTGTGTATGTGAGTTCTCTTTCTTTCTTTTTTTTCTTTTTTTTTCCAAAATGTTTGAATGTGTCAGTAGGTTTTGTCTATACTAACTAGGATGAAACTTGTCGAATTCTTTGCAGTTCCATGGAAATTGCAGAGCAAGTGGATCATCTCCTTAAGCAGGCCACAAGTGTAGATAATTTATGTAACATGTACGAAGGGTGGACGCCATGGATATGATTCCCGTTTTGGAAGCTTGCTTTACTGCAATTTAGCTTCATCAGGTATTTTACTACCTTGGTCGTTCTGATTGACTAGCCTACAAATTCACTATATCAGATCCTTCCACTGTTAATAATTCCTTGATATTTTAATGGAACAGTTGGAGACTTATTCAAAAAATAAAAATCAATATGTTCAATTAAAATAATAAAATTTAGGCTACTGACTAATGATAGTCCTATCAGTACCAGCAACAAGTAAAAGAATCATTTTTTCGCGGAACTGTCAATTCTGTTTAGCCACAGTGGTCCAGCCCAGGGAGAAGCAGAGGGAAACAGGAGATAAGAGACAGGAAAAAAAAAGAACATAATAATAAGGCATCAGCCTTACTAATCAAATTCAAATCATTCTCATTAATATCCTTTATTTCTATGAATTTCAGATTTTTAATAGGCTTAGCCATTAGAAGATAAAAGTAAATAAAAAAATAAATAAGTAGTCAAACAAAGCTAATTAACGAGACATTGTTAGATTTTCAAAGATTTTCAACTAATCCAAATTTCATTTCTTTAGACTAAAACTTAAAGAAAATAAATCTCATTTTAAATAAAAGATAGAGTTCTAGTCTAGCCAAACTAGCTAATAGTTAACTCCAAACAAATTCCTACACGATGGTTCTTCTAACTAATTTTTCATTACATCAGCTGGTCTCCCGACATTGTAACAGAATCCACTGCCAGGCACTGCTAGATTTTCTATTTATCGGTGGTGACCCATAAGTCCAATTTGTAATACTAGGTGGAAAGAGAGAGAGAGTTTCTCTACTTTTCTACACGAGCTATACATGTGTCCCCAATACGAGAAAAGAAAAATAATATCATTTAGGGGCCCACTTGGGTGTGTAGGTTGAAAGCGTGTATGAAAAGTATTTTTCAGGTGGAAATTAGTTTCTGGTTATCTGTTCATGGCCGAGGAAATTGTTGATTGATTGGATAAGGTCATTGCTCGCGCTTGGGTAAAATCCTTCAGCATTCGCTAGGTCCATGAATTGCACAATCATAGTTGTGCGAGGGTCTCTCAATCTACCATCCAAAACATTGTTAAGAAAGTCATGATGGTTGATTAATAACAAGATGTGTGTGTCCCAGAAATGCATTGTGGACCATCCAAATGGATGATCCGCCCCC
>JAVJIF010000231.1:70000-128820 GCA_038442645.1 Agave tequilana | reverse complement strand
TTTGCCTCCTCAAAAGGAATTAAGCTGTCACTTCAAATTAAATTCAAAAAGACGGTTGGAGGTTCAAAAACCTAAGCAGCAAAGTGTAAAACACTTAAAGGGGGAGGGGGTGAATAAGTGATAACTATACTAAATGGAAAATAATGCGGATTAAAATACCAATCACAACATAAGAATTACTTGCAAATAAGTAAACAATATAAGTGTACAAGTAAGTAAAGAGAGAGTAGAGTGAAGAGAGAAAGAGTAAGCAATCACAAACACAATGATATATTCTGAGGTTCAAGCCACTGCTCTACGTCCCCGCCTTCAACATGAAAATCACCTAGAGGGGGGTGAATAGGTGATAATGCTAATCAATGCACAATTTAAAATTTATGATGCAACAATCTCACAAAGCAAGTGAATATAGCAATGAAAGTAAAGCAAGAATCAAGTGCAAGTAAACCAAACGCAAACACCAAGAATTGTTATCGAGGTTCGAGCACCCAGCTCTACTTCCCCGCCTTCTCCAGAAGGATTCCAACCACTTCCACTATCACAAAGATGTTACAAATCCACCGGAGTACCCAACTCCACAATCTCAAGTACAAGCAATCTCTTAGTAGTCAAAGACCACAAACTCTCTCTTGCAAAATTCTCTTCCCTTACAAAGGTCCTTAGAGAACAATGAGTAGGAATGAAGCTCTTGTGTGCAAGGAGAAAAGAAAAGAAATCAGAGAGTTCTTGAAAATACTTCAGAAAATGAGAGAGAATTTCAGCACAAAACCAAGAAACCAAGTCTTTTTGAATGCCTTAAACTTGTGGAAATTTTGATAATTTTTCTAGTAACCAATCTCTCCCTAAACACCCCTATTTATAGGAGAGGGCTAGGGTTTAGAGATAAAACATATTTAGGCTAATCAGAAAGTATTAAAACCAAAACATGTCACTTAAACACACTTAAGTGAGAAAAGGATAAAATAAACCAGCTCAGAAAAATAGCCGTTACTGTTCAAACGGCTAGCTCGGTCGACCGTCCGGTCGACCGCTAGTACAAAAAAATAGCCGTTGCAGGCTAACGGTCGACTGGCCGGTCGACCCAAACAAACAGAGAGCAGAGTCTTTCAGGCAGGCATGTCTCGGTCGACCGTCCGGGTCGACCGAGAAACGTGCACACTGATACGCACTGCTGCCAGAACTCCGGTCGCCTGGGTCGGCCGACCGGCTTGACCTGACATGGATCGGTCGACCCAGGGGTCGACCGGCTCAGGTCAAAAGCCAAAACAAAAACGGATTTTTGGAGGAAAAATCTATTTTTAACAAAATAGTTTTGAATAGGAATCTATATAATGGATAAAAATAAGTTTGTAGGCTGAAGATTGTATACAAACTATTTTTGTACATAATATAGGAAAATGTTTGGAAACAAGATGTGCGCAAAAACGTGTGTGATAGAGCTTCAAACCTATTCACTATTCTTTAACAAAACTCTAAACTTAAAAAAAACAAATCTAATAAATTATCTTGAGCAATCTTAAAGTCTTGAGCCATGCAATGCCTTACTAGAGCCTTCTCTTCTATGTTCCTTCCTTGATGTGCAAAAAGCCTCCTTTGCTTCATGAACCTAGAAGTTCTTGCAATAGCTAAGCAATGGCCTCCAAATATGGTACAAACCTGAATTTATCTTAACAAACTAATTAGTACCATATAGCTCTTATTTTTTTTGTTATCATAAAAATTCTAAACAAATGGAGAGTGTAACCTTTTGGGCTAACAATCTCCCCCTTTTTGATGATGACAAAACAAATAGGCTATAAACAAAAAATATAGGGGAGGAGAAAGCTCCCCTCAAATTATGCTATTAAACAAAGAAAAAAAAACAATGTTATTTATAATTTGCATGTAAACATCATGAAACCAAAAACCATGAGAATATAAAACACTTGCGAAACACTTAACTCAAATTACAAGAATTCATGAAAATACATATGGAACCAAAACCATATGAACTCATAATTCTAAATCATGAAAACTAATTAAACATGTATAAACTCATATGGAACCAAAACCATATGAACACATAAGTCTATCATAAAAACTCATTCTCCCCCTTTTTGTCATACATCAAAAAGGTTATGAAAACATTTTTATTCAAAATCACAAACATTAAGTTCACCACAAATGAAAGAAAATCTAGCAAAATCAAGTGGTTTAGTGAAAATATCGGCTAGTTGCAAATCCGTAGAAACATAATCAATATCTATATCTCTTTTCTCAAAATGATCTCTAAGAAAGTGATATCTAATCTCAATGTGCTTGGTCTTACTATGTTGATTTGCATTCTTTGTCATATGTATAGTACTAGTATTATCACAAAATATTTTTATATGGTTATAATGCAAATCATAATCAAGGAGAGTATGTTTCATCCAAAGGACTTGTGCACAACAAGCCCCCGCGGCAACATACTCAGCCTCGGCGGTGAGAGAGCTACGGAATTTTGTTTCCTAGAGGACCATGAAACAAGACAATTTCCAAGAAATTGACATGTCCCACTAGTACTCTTTCTATCTACTCTACAACCCGCATAGTCGGCATCCGAATAACTCGTCATTGATAAATCTCCGGTTTTCGGATACCATAGACCCATTCCAATCGTTCCCTTAATATAACGAATAATGCGTTTTACCGCAATGAGATGAGACTCTTTGGGACACGATTGAAATCTAGCACAAAGACACACACTAAACATGATATCCGGCCTACTTGCCGTCAAATACAAAAGACTACCTATCATGCTTCTATACAATTTAATATCAACATTTTTACCTTGGTCATCCTTATCAAGCTTGGTAGTAGTTGCCATGGGAGTGTTGCAAACCTTTGAGTCTTCAAGTCCAAACCTCTTTACGAGTTCCTTTGCGTATTTGGCTTGACATATGAAGTTCCCATCTTGCAATTGCTTGATTTGGAGTCCAAGAAAGAAATTAAGCTCATCCATTGAAGACATTTCAAACTCACATTGCATAACCTTTTCAAATTCCTTGCATAAAACTCATTAGTAGAACCAAAAATTATATCATCAACATAAATTTGTACAATTAAAATGTCATTATCAACATGCTTAGTGAATAGTGTTGTATCTACTTTGCCTTTAATAAATTATTTGAAATGAGAAAACTAGAAAGCCTTTCATACCAAGCTCTTGGAGCTTGTTTCAATCCATACAAAGCTTTATCAAGTTTAAAAACAAAATCGGGATGAACATGATCAACAAAACCGGGAGGTTGAGCAACATAAACTTCTTCATTTATAAAACCATTCAAAAACGCACTTTTCACATCCATTTGAAAAAGTTTAAAATTTTTGAAAGATGCAAAAGCTAGTGTCATTCGTATGGCTTCAAGCCGTGCTACGGGTGCAAAGGTCTCCTCAAAGCCAATTCCCTCAACTTGAGTGTAACCTTGGGCCACTAACCTAGCCTTATTCCTAATCACATTTCCGGACTCATCCATCTTGTTTCTAAAGATCCACTTAGTACCAATTATTGGTCTATCGTGGGGCCTAGGAACAAGGTGCCAAACTTGGTTGCGCTCAAATTGATTGAGTTCCTCTTGCATGGCTAGCAACCAATATGAGTCCGCCTCGGCTTCGAGGATGCTTTTGGGTTCAAAATGAGAAATGAAAGTAAAGTTACCACATAGGTCATGGAGTTTGGAGCGAGTTGTTACCCCTTTAGATGCATCACCTAAGATGAGCTCCTTGGGATGATTTGTGGCATATCTCCAAGCTTTAGGAAGCGGTTGAGAGCTTTCCTCTTTATCCTCTTGAACATCACCAATTGATTCTAGCTTTTCTTCTTGAGCGGTGAGTCCTTCAAGGATAGTCTCTCCATATCTTTACCTAATGGGTCAATCTCTACAACATTCTCAACAACCACATTAGATTCTTCAAATTTAACATGCATGGATTCTTCAATGGTAAGTGAAGATCTATTGAATACTCTATAAGCTTTACTAGTTGTAGAATATCCAACAAAGATTGCTTCATAAGCCTTAGCATCAAATTTACCCAAGTTATCTTTAGTGTTCAAAACAAAACACTTGCACCCAAAACTTTGAAATATGCAACATTAGGTTTTCTAGAATGATACATTTCAAAAGATGTTTTGAAAGAATTTTTACATAAATAAATGCGATTTGATATATAGCATGAGGTGTTTACGGCCTCGGCCCATAGATATTGAGGGAGGTCATACTCACTTATCATTGTCCTAGCCATCTCTTGAAGTGTTCTATTTTTTCTTTCTACAACTCCATTTTGTTGTGGAGTTCTAGGACAAGACATTTCATGCTTAATTCCCTTTTCATCACAATAAGTCATGAAGAGTTGGTTAACAAACTCACCACCTCTATCACTCCTTATTCTCAAAATCGAAAAACCCTTTTCTTTTTCAACTCTTTTTCGAAAAATCTTAAAACGAGAAAAAGTTTGATCTTTGTGTTCCAAGAAGAAAACCAAGTGAAACGGGAAAAATCATCAACTAAAACAAATGCATATCTACTACCATTTATACTTTTAGTTTTAGTTGGTCCAAAAAGATCCATATGAATTAATTCTAAAGGCCTAGTTGACATGATATCCTTGATTGGTTTGAAGGAAGACTTGGTTTGTTTCCCAAGTTGGCACGCATCACAAATGCGGTCTTTCTCAAACTTCAAGAAAGGAATACCCTTCACCAATTCCTTTGAATTAATCCTACAAAGATGGTCAAAAGATGCATGTCCTAATCTTCTATGCCAAAGCCAAGAATTTTCATCAAAAGCATTTAAGCATTTAGTAGAACATTTCACATTAAGCATGTCAATGATATAAACATTATCATCACGAAAACCGGTGAGAATACAATCATTGGTTTTAACATCAAAGATTTTGCAAGAAGAATCATCAAAACAACTTTAAGTCCACGGTCACAAAATTGACTAATGCTAAGCAAATTATGTTTCAAACCATCAACAAGTACAACATTTTCTATAGTAGGAGATGCACCAATTTGAATGTTACCTATACCGATGATAGTGCCTTTGGAGTCATCCCCGAAGGTGACGGAGCCACCTTCCTCGTACCTTGATAGGGTTGTAAAGTTATTGATGTCCCACGTCATGTGTCTTGAACAACCACTATCAAGGTACCACCGCTCCCTACGTCTTGGAGGCTTAGTGTGTACCTACATCAAATAATTTAGGACTTGATTTTGGTACCCACATTTTCTTGGGTCCTAAAGAGTTAGTTTCATTAACTCAAACAAGATTATTGGTTCTATTTACTTGGTCATAACAAAATTTAGCCAAATGTCCATTCTTACCACAATATGTGCATCTATACACTCTACCATATTTAAAAAGCATAGTGAGTGTGTGATTTGTGAGCATGATAATTGTGAGCATGAAAAGATTTAGCATGAGAAGTGTTATGTGTAGTGTGAGCATGAGGAATCTTAACATGTGAATCTTTAGCATGAGAGGTGTGCTTTTTAGAAAATATTTCTTCAAGTTTCTTAGTGTTAAAAGCACAATTCTTTAAAGCCTTTTCAAAATCAACAATTCTAGTCTTTAAAGAAGAAATTTCTTTTTCATCAATCTTAGGAAATTTTGCTTTACAAGTAACTTTGTAAGCACGAAATTCATTTTGGGTAGAAATGAGAGTTGAGGAAATTTCATCTTTTTCTTTAGAAATAATAGCAAGTTGATTCTTAAGAAAAGCAACTTCCCTTTCCAATTTTGAGCATTCAATCTTTTTATTATCATATGTTTCTGAAAGTTCAACAAAGGCATGAACAAGAACTTCTTTACTTAATTCATCATCTTCATCATCAAGAGATTGAGGGGTTACCTTTTGTGTGTTTTCCATGAAACACATATTCACTATATCCGCCTCTTCCTCGGACTCGCTTTCCGAATCCCAAGTAGCTTTGTATGCTTTCTTTTCTTCCGGCTTCTTTGGCTTGAAGGAGAAAGTCATCTTCTTCTTGAATTCCGGGCAATCCGCCATGATGTGTCCGGGCTTTTAGCAATTGTAGCAAATAATTCTTCTCTTCTCTTTGCCTTCGAATTTTCTTCGGAAGTTGAGCTTGTTCCTCCGGTACATCCTCTTCATATTTCGCACAAGGAGGGAGAGCTCCTCATCTTCTTCTTCATCTTCTTCATCGTCCTCAAGAGTGGATGAAGACTTGAAGGCTATGGACTTCTTCTTTAGTGGAGCGGCCTCTTCTTTTGCTTTCTTTTCCATCTCACGGGTCTTTAAGTTCCCAATGAGACTAATTAGGTCCATCTCATCCTTGTCGTTCAATTCTTTCAAGGTGGTGGCCTTGATCTCCCATGATGTAGGAAGTGCCCGAATCACTTTTCGCACCTTTTGGTCATTGGAGATGTCATCACCTAAAGAAGAAAGAGCATTGGTGATTTTAGTAAATCTAGTAATCATACAATCAATAGATTCTTCATCAATCATTTTAAAGGATTCATATTGGGACCTCAAGAGATCTATCTTAGCTCTCTTGACTTGTGAAGTCCCCTCGTGTGTGACCAATAAATGTTGCCAAATCTCATAGGCGGATTGGCAATGAATTACCCGTGTAAGGTCATCCTCATTCAAGGCGGTTAGAAGGGAATTTTGAGCCTTGGAGTTAGCCTCATATTCTCTAAAGGTAAAGTCGGTCCATGTGCTCTCATCACTATCGGGTGCTACATAGGGTTTGGTTAAGGATTTAGCTACTAAGCTACCTAAAGATTGCAAAAAGATAGTCATCCTAACCTTCCAAATAGGGAAATTAAGTCCATCAAATTTAGGAGGGTTTTGATGTTATCGGCCATATTTACTAGTGATGACAAATGGAATGCAAATGTTGATTAGCAAATTTTAAGGATCTCTCTAAGGATGTTAAGCCAACCTAGAGTCCAAGCTCTGATACCAATTGAAAATCACCTAGAGGGGGGGTTGAATAGGTGATAATGCTAATCAATGCACAATTTAAAATTTATGATGCAACAATCTCACAAAGCAAGTGAATATAGCAATGAAAGTAAAGCAAGAATCAAGTGCAAGTAAACCAAACGCAAACACCAAGAATTGTTATCGAGGTTCGAGCACCCAGCTCTACTTCCCCGCCTTCCCCAGAAGGATTCCAACCACTTCCACTATCACAAAGATGTTACAAATCCACCGAAGTACCCAACTCCACAATCTCAAGTACAAGCAATCTCTTAGTAGTCAAAAGACCACAAACTCTCTCTTGCAAAATTCTCTTCCCTTACAAAGGTCCTTAGAGAACAATGAGTAGGAATGAAGCTCTTGTGTGCAAAGAGAAAAGAAAAAGAAATCAGAGAGTTCTTGAAAACACTTCAGAAAATGAGAGAGAATTTCAGCACAAAAACCAAAAAACCAAGTCTTTTTGAATGCCTTAAACTTGTGAAAATTTTGATAATTTCTCTAGTAACCAATCTCTCCCTAAACACCCCTATTTATAGGAGAGGGCTAGGGTTTAGAGATAAAACATATTTAAGGCTAATCAGAAAGTATTAAAACCAAAACATGTCACTTAAACACACTTAAGTGAGAAAAGGACAAAAATAAACCAGCTCAGAAAAATAGCCGTTACTGTTCCCGCTAGTACAAAAAAATAGCCGTTGCAGGCTAACGGTCGACCGGCCGGTCGACCCAAACAAACAGAGAGCAGAGTCTTTCAGACAGGCATGTCTCGGTCGACCGTCCGGGTCGACCGTGAAACGTGCACACTGATACGCACTACTGCCAGAACTCCGGTCGCCTGGGTCGGCCGACCGGCTTGACCTGACATGGATCGGTCGACCCAGGCGGTCGACCGGCTCAGGTCAAAAGCCAAAACAAAAAGGGATTTTTGAGGAGAAATCTATTTTTAACAAATAGTTTTGAATAGGAATCTATATAATGGATAAAATAAGTTTGTAGGCTGAAGATTGTATACAAACTACTTTTGTACATAATATAGGAAATATGTTTGGAAACAAGATGTGCGCAAAAACGTGTGTGATAGAGCTTCAAACCTATTCACTATTCTTTAACAAAACTCTAAACTTAAAACAAATCTAATAAATTATCTTGAGCAATCTTAAAGTCTTGAGCCATGCAATGCCTTGCTAGAGCCTTCTCTTCTATGTTCCTTCCTTGATTTGCAAAAAGCCTTCTTCATGAACCTAGAAGTTCTTGCAATAGCTAAGCAATGGCCTCCAAATATGGTACAAACCTGAAACTTATCTTAACAAACTAATTAGTACCATATAGCTCTTATTTGTTTTGTTATCATCAAAATTCTAAACAAATGGAGAGTGTAACCTTTTGGGCTAACACAACACTATGAAAGATTTTCACTATGACCTATCTTACTCGATCGTCAACCGTTACAAGTTCTCATTAGAACTCAATGAATTCACAAGTCCTCTCTCACGGTGCCACAGTACCAACACGGAGCTCACTAGCTCACTTGAGACTGCAACCTCTACAACTTCACAATAGAAGGAAATTAGTGATCTTCTCTTAATCACAAATGGCTCACAAGGACAATCCTATAACTAAAATGAGGAGGTGAAACACTTTGAGATTGTGTAGTAGAAATAGCTTGTATAGATGTAGAGCAAGGGCTCAAGCAAAAAACAAGAATTAGAAATTTTTGGCTCAAAAGAAAATCTTTTAAGAAAAAGACTAAATCTTGTTGTAAACTTGTAAAAACTAAGACTTGATAAAACATCTTAGAGGGTTTTTCTACAGGCCGACTATTTATAGAGGATAAAAATATAAGTAGAACACCCAAAAGAGTCGTTGAGAAAAGATCAAGAAAAAGACAAAATAGAATATAACTGAAGGGAAAAAAGTCAGAAGGAAATCCTTCTATCGGTCTACCAGCTGGTCGGCCACCAACGGTCAGATTTTCGACCGTTGGCGATAGCGGTCTACTAGACGGTCGACTGTTGTTCCCAGCCAGAGAGCAAAGCTCTCTGTCAATCGACCAGGGAAGTCGGCCGGACCCAACCGAGAGCAAAGCTCTTGTAGTCGGTTGATCGCACAGTCGACCGAAGTACACAAATACACTTTTGTGCATGTCGCCCGCTCGACTGACCAACAGCAAATCTGCTCTGCCTATGGTCGACCGACCAAGGGCCAAAAGCTTATTATGAAAATCTTTTTGAAACCAATCTTTTTCTGATAAAAACATACTTTGATCTTAAGCACAAAATAGAGTTCTAGGGACTTGATAGAACCATTGTGTGATCATGGATCAACACAAAACAAAGTTTAGCCTATATTTTATAAAAATACTTTTCTATATCGAAAATTAGTTTTTTCGAAACTCACTTTTTCGAAACTCGATTTTGAAAACAATAAAGAGAATGTTATGAGCTCTTTTTAAAACACTTTAGGAATATGAAAGATGTGTTTGTGTCAATCCCAAAGCTACCAACCTATATCATCTTGGTTTTAACAAACGATTGTAAATCCTATCTAAAATGCAAAAAGTAAAAATACAAATCTTGATATAGTCTTCTCTTGCAATCTTGATCCTTGAGCTCTTCTATGTGCTTAGGCTCTTGGATCTACATCTTCTTGGCTTTCAAATGTTCTTGGGATAGAGCCAAAATACAACAAAAAGTTAACCTGAAACTTTGTTAAACAAAATTATTAAAAACATAACTACATTTGTTTATTATCATCAAAATAGGGCTAATGGCCTTTGGGCCAACACGAAGTTGGTTAACTTCACCCAAATGCCATCTTGAGCTTCGCGTGAAACTCTATTTTAGCTCTGCCATATGCCCATCATTAGCTTCGCAAGAAGCTTTACTAGCTTTGCTGAGAGCTTATATTTTAGCTCCACTGAGAGCTCATCCTTAACTTCACCTAAAGCTTCATCTTAACTCCACAAAGAGCTCATTGTTGGCCCAAAGGCCATGACTCTAGTTTTGATGATGATTAACTCATGTAGTTATAGTACTAATGATCTTGTGTTTAATTAGCCTCAGATATATGATCAAGATCTTAGTAGGTGTTACGCTTCAACAAAGGATTTAAAGTCAAAGTTTTTAGAGCTAGCACGTGTTGATTCAAGAGCTTGTACATCAAGACCACATCAAGTACTCAAGAGTAGTCAACTCATTGGATCAAAGTTTGGACCAAGTCAAGAAGGAGAAGAAGACCTTCAAGAAAAGACTTGTGTCTAGGTTTGTTTTTAGTAACATTTTAATTTTAGATAAAATGTAAAGGATAGATTAGTTGGTGGATTGCTCAAGTATCATATACACTCACACAAGATTTAGATGTGTTTTCATAAAAGAGATTTCGTTTTGAAAAATACTGGTTTGGTTTTTAAGCTTCAAAGTATACATATGTTTTTATCAAAACTTTATTTAGAGCTTAATGTCAAAAACATAGATATTTCATCATATATGTGTAGTGGATCATATCCATACACAC
This sequence comes from Agave tequilana, assembly GCA_038442645.1. Taxonomy (NCBI): domain Eukaryota; kingdom Viridiplantae; phylum Streptophyta; class Magnoliopsida; order Asparagales; family Asparagaceae; genus Agave; species Agave tequilana. Next base: position 118,335 of record JAVJIF010000231.1, on the reverse strand, counting down.
TAAGCTTCAAAAGTGTTTAAAATATCTTATTTTTGTGTTTGGAGAAGTTTTGGAATAATCGATTTGGAAAAATACGGATTGTGTTTAAAGCCAAAATTTCCATAATACAAAAATAGTTCCAAATGTTTGTAACATGTTTTGATTTTTACTCAAGCATGTTTGTTTATTAAAGTATATTACTGAACTTATTTTTGTAGATTTTTAGAGTATTTATGGGATTTTATTAAAGATACAAAGTCAAGTTTTTAAATCCCCAAAACTGTTTTTTGGCCTTCTGCCGGTCGACCGCACGGTCGACCGAGACAGAGGTTGGTCGATCGGGCGGTCGATCGACGTGCACAGGTTGGGCCGGTCGACTGCATGGTCGACCGCCAGAGAGCTTCTGCTCTCTGGAAATGGCCCAGTCGACCGGGCGGTCGACCGCTTCGCCATTGCCCTGAAGGCGATCGACCGGCCTTCCCAACGGTCGGAAATCTGACCGTTGGCGGTCGACCAGGCGGTCGACTGACAGCAGTCCGAACTGCTGAATTGGCCTCTAACGGGCAGATTTTTGATGCCTATAAAAGAGGCTTCACTTGGGCTATTTTAGAAAAGATTTTTGGAGAGTTTCAAAGCTAGTTTTTCCTATCTATTGTAGAGGTTTTCTCCACTTGTTTTATTGCTAATACTTCTATATCAAAAGGAGAGTTTTTCAAGAGTGTTTTCAAAAGTTATTCTTTGAGTTTTTTACCACCACAATCAATCCAAGTTTTCTCGCATACACTTGAGCTTTCCATTGCTATATCCATCCTATAGGAGAGTTGTTGTGAGAGTTGTTTTAGGTGATCAAAGTGTTTAGATCACCAAGTGTTCTTTCTTGTATTTGAGGAGGCGGACTTGCGGGTTCGCATTGTTTCGGGTTTTAGTGAGAACTCGGTGTAGAGGTGCGGCCTCAGCAAGCTTGCGTGTTTGCGTGTGTTTGTTCTTGCGGGAACAAGAGAGAGACTAGAGAGTCCAAAGGAGTTCTAGTGTGAACTCGCTTGTACGTGTTGCGACACCGAGTGATCCGGTGGGATCGGTTTTTAATGGAAATCCTTCATAGTGTTGAAGGCAGGGACATTGAGCAAGGGTGCTCGAACCTCGAAACAAATCTCCCATGTTTGCGATTGCTCTCTCTATCTCTCACTTGTGTTTATATCTTACTTATGCTTATTGCTCATATCTCTTACATGCTTGATATATTGTGTGCTTATTTGTTATATGCTTGGGATTATTTGCTCACACTTGTATTCAACCAAGAGAGCCATAGCGGCACCTCAACTCTTATCTAGAGGAATCTTGAGGAGTTAGTCCAGAGCCCTTCACGGGGAATCTGGCTACACTCTCAGGTTATACTTGGTGTGTTATGCATAAGTATTTTTAGTTTGCATAAATAGTTTTAATTCCGCTTTAATTCACCATTAGATTAGCTAGTCACTTATTCACCCCCCTCTAGGTGATTTCAATTGGTATTAGAGCCTCATGCTCTTGATTTGGGTCTAATCACCTTGAGTTAAAGATCCTCATTTATAGCTAATCTTAATATTTGTTTACACACACATGGATTTCATGTCACCTCCCACTTTTGATATTCTTAACATCCAAGCTTGAAAAGTTAAGATGTCATTATACCTCAAAGCCCTAGGCATACATGTTTATCTTGCTTCCATTAAGGATTCATACTTTAGTAATAGCAAGTATATTGAGGCTAACTCAAAAGCCATCCATGCTTTAAAGTCAACCCTAAATGATAAATATTTATCTGGGGTTTCTAATTTTGACTCGGCTTTTGTAGTATGGAACACTTTTGTCTCCCTTAGTGAGCAAGAGCAATACTATGCGGGGAGCGACTCGAATATTGGAAGTGAGGCTTCCAACGTATGCTACATGGTCCAAGGGGATAACCCCCTTGAGGTAAATTCCCAATCCGAGTTAGAAGAGGATGTTGATATATCTTATGATGAGCTTGAATCATTTTGTCAACAACTTCTTGAAAAATATCAGTTGCTTAAAAAGGATAATAAGAAAATGAAAAATAAATTTGATTCCATGTTAAAAGAAAAAGATTCTTTGCAAGATAAATTGGAATGTATTTCAAAAGAAAACGAATTTTTGAAAAAGGATAATATTTCCTTGACTTCTAAATTAAATGATCTTTGTGAAGGAAATACTTCTTTGAAAATAAGATTATTTTGGTGGAAAAAGAAAAAGAAATTGCTTTGAATGAAAACAACTCTTTGAAAAGAATAATTGTTGAAAAAGAAAAGGAAAATGTTTCTAAAAAGAAAAAGAATGTTGATTCTCATTCTCACCATGCTTTTCATGCAACCATTGATCAAAATGAGATTAAATTTTGAAAAAAAGAATAAATTGTTTGAGCTCAACTTTGAGCAATTGTGCATTTAATCATTCTAAATTGGAAACCTTGTTTCAAAGGAAGCAAGCTCCACATGTACATGCACATCACTCACGACACACATATGCACACTTTGCACATCATGATCATACTCATTCTCATGTGCATGCTAGAGTGTACAAGTGTACACATTGCGGCCGAAAAGGCCATTTAGTAAGGTTTTGTTATGATAAGATAAATGCTATTAATTTTGCTAATAAAAATGTTTGGGTTCCAAACAAGGCTAACCCCCGTGGACCCAAAAGAAAATGGGTACCAAAATCCTCATCCTTTGTATTTGATGTAGGTGTGGGCTCTCACATGACGTGAGAGGGTTGATGCCTTGGTGGTGGACGCATGGGCTTGATGGACACTACAAATTGATGCATCGCTATCAAGGAAGTTTGATGGGAAGACCACCATGTTTTGGAGACTTGGAGTGTAGTTCATGTGTTTTGGTAACTATCTCTAAACTCCATTTAGTTTACATACTTTTACATTAATAATTTTTAGCATGTTCATGTTTTTGAGCTTCATGAGGTAAATACTTGTTTAGATGTAGTTTTTTTCAAAACTTGTATATATACTTGTACAAGCAGTGAGCAACATTTGATTCTTATATGTTTGTACTTCATTACTCATTTGTACTCACTACATGTACATGCATAACCTAGTTTTGATGATTTCCTCATTTATACTTATTTTGCCTATCCTTGTGCATGTTTTGCTTCATGTATATGTAATTTTTTTCAAAACTAATAAATATACATATATAGCCTTGAGTCTCTTGCCTTCATGCAAATTATATCAAGACTCTTTTTATGTTTGGGATATGTATGCATATTGTTAGCTTTGAATAAATCATACATATGCCTTGAAGTCTTATTTTTAAAGAAAATTGAATTTTCATGATTTTCACATGATTAATATTTTGAGCCTTATTGACTATTTTCATGAATATGCTATTCACATGATACTTGTACACTCACACTATTTCTTTGTATATTCATGACTTTGTTTCATGAGTACTTTTATGAGCCTTATAGATTTTGAGTGTCAACTCTTGTGTATTGGTATGCTTCATGAGATGTATATGATTTGCTTTCATGTTTGAAGGATCTTTAACTAGTTTTTTCAAAATTACTTTAACTAATTATTTATTCTTCATTTGGTAGAATTTTCTAATTTTACAAAATATTTTTCAAACTCTTATTTTTGAAAACCCCACCAACCCTTTAAGGGCGGATGGATGGGCGACCATGCCTTGTATGCCAAAATTAAATATCTTTTATCTTGTGCATGAAAAGGGTGGATCTTTATGAGTTATACACTTGCTTCTCATCATATTTTCTATTGGTATTACAATTGATATTTTTGTGCATACTCATATTTTGTTTTCTATATATGCATGCTGTAAATTTCAACTAATATCAATTTCTATTGGTATTCTCATTTTCATACATATATATAATTTGATTGTGCTTGATTCACTAGATATTTACATGTTTAAAGCATAAAGTATGTTTATGCTAAGCTTCATTTAAATCTTATTTTCAATTGATATCTCAATTTGTATTTTAATAAGCTTATGCATTATTTTCAATTGGTATTTTTATTGATATCAAAATTTATAATATACTTCAATTGGTATCAATATTTTTCAATTTTCTAATTGGGTTTAAATTTCATTTAGTATCAATGTGTTTTACCTATTTGGTATCAAAATTTACCATATATTTCAATTGATATCAAAATATAAAATATTTTCTTTCATTAATATCAAATTGTATAAATGTTTCAATTTCACTTGGTATCACAAATTTTCTATTTCATATGGTATCAAAATCTTGTGATATCTCAAATTGATTTGTTGATTTAAGAAAAATTTAAAATTTATATTGTTTATTTACAATTGGTATCTTAAAATTTTGTTTATATACAAATAGTATCTCAAAATTTGTTTAAGTATTATAACAATTTGTGTTAAGAATGTTTTGATATGTATTATCTATATGCAAGGGGAGATTAACATCTCTTCTATATACAGATTCATGTTGAGTGTATCTTATATTGAGGAGGTTGACATCTCTTCCTTATGTGATACACGTGTGTAGGGGGAGCTTAACATCTCCACTTATGCATTGCATATTATGCATTATGTGAGTTAGGGCTTGTCATCCCTTCTTCATGTAATGCATGTATGCAGGGAAGCTAACTTAGTGTCTTCCTCTTCATGAATGTTTTCGCATATATATCCTTATTCTTGATTTGTTTTATTTTACCCCTTTGTTGATGATTGACAAAAAGGGAGAGAAAGATTTTGAGTTTATTTATGCATATTTGAGTGTTTGCATATATTGAGTTTATGCATCTTGTGTTTTACAAAATGGGAAGAATGTTTTTTAAAGTTTAAACAAAAAGGGGGAGAAGGTTTTTGGGAAAAAGATTTTGGATGTTTGCATGTTTCTCTCACCTTGTTGATGCATACATATTTGTTTAGTTTCATGTACTTCATTAAATATCTTATTGTTTATTGCTATGCATGAGTTAAGGAGGAGCTTCTATGAAGCTTGACTTTAATCCATGCATATATAACTTCATGAGTTTTGTCATCATCAAAAAGGGGGAGATTGTTGGCCCAAAAGCCCATCACTCTAGTTTTGATGATGATTCACTCATGTAGTTATAGTACTAATAATCTTGTGTTTAATTAGTCTCAGATATATGATCAAGATCTTAGTAGGTGTTTAGCTTCAACAAAGGATTTAAATTGAAAGTTTTAGAGATAGCACGTGTTGATTCAAGAGCTTGTACATCGAGACCACATCAAGTACTCAAGAAGAGTCTAGCTCATTGGATCAAAATTTGGACCAAGTCAAGAAGAGAAGAAGACCTTCAAGAGAAGACTTGTGTCCAGGTTTGTTTTTAGTAAGATTTTGCTTTTAGGTAAATGTAAAGGATAGATTAGTTGGTGAATTGCTCAAGTATCATATACACTCACACAAGATTTAGATGTGTTTTCATAAAAGAGATTTCGTTTTGAAAAATACCGGTTTGGTTTTTAAGCTTCAAAGTATACATATGTTTTTATGAAAACTTTATTTAGAGCTTAATGTCAAAAACATAGATATTTCATCATATATGTGTAGTGGATCATATCCATACACACTAAGCTTCAAAAGTGTTTTAAATATTTTGTTTTTATATTTGGAGAAGTTTTGAAAAAATCAATTTGGAAAAATACGGATTGTGTTTAAAGCTAAAATTTTCATAACACAAAAATAGCTCAAAATGTTTGTAATATGTTTTGATTTTTACTCAAACATGTTTGTTTATCAAAGTATATTACTGAACTTATTTTTGTAGATTTTTAGAGTATTTATGGGATTTTATTAGGGATAAAAAATCAAGTTTTTAAATCCCCAAAACTGTTTTTTGGCCTTCTGCCGGTCGACCGCACGGTCGACCGAGACAGAGGTCGGTCGACCGACGTGCACAAAACATGCATAGGTTGGCCGGTTGACTGCACGGTCGACCGCCAGAGAGCTTTTTCTCTCTGGAAATGGCCCGGTCGACCGATTGGCCATTGCCCTGAAGGCGGTCGACCGGCCGGTCGACCGACCTTCCCAACGGTCGGAAATCCGGGCGGTCGACCGATAGTAGTCTGACCTGCTGAGTTGGCCTCCAACAGGTAGATTTTTGATGCCTATAAAGAAGCTTCACTTGGGCTGTTTTAGACAAGATTTTAGGAGAGTTTCAAAGCTAGTTTTTCCTATCTATTGTAGAGGTTTTCTCCACTTGTTTTAGTGCTAATACTTCCATATCAAAAGGAGAGTTTTTCAAGAATATTTTCAAAAGTGATTCTTTGAGTTTTTCACCACCACAATCAATCCAAGTTTTCTCACATACACTTGAGCTTTCCATTGCTATATCCATCCTATAGGAGAGCTGTTATGAGAGTTGTTTTAGGTGATCAAAGTGTTTAGATCACTAAGTGTTCTTTCTTGTATTTGAGGAGGCGGACTTGCAGGTTCTCATTGTTTCAGGTTCTAGTGAGAACTCGGTGTAGAGGTATGGCCTTGGCAAGCTTGCGTGCTTGCGTGTGTTTGTTCTTGCAGGAACAAGAGAGGGACTAGAGAGTCCAAAGGAGTTCTAGTGTGAACTCGCTTGTACGTGTTGCGGCACCGAGTGATCCGGTGGGATCGATTTTTAGTGAAAATCCTTCATAGTGTTGAAGGCGGGGACGTAGAGCAAGGGTGCTCGAACCTCGAAATAAATCTCCCGTGTTTGCGATTGCTCTCTCTATCTCTCACTTGTGTTTATATCTTGCTTATGCTTATTGCTTATATCTCTTATATGCTTGATATATTGTGTGCTTATTTGTTATATGCTTGGGATTGTTTGCTCACACTTGTATTCAACCAAGAGAGCCATAGCGGCACCTCAACTCTTATCTAGAGGAATCTTGAGGAGTTAGTCCAGAGCCCTTCACGGGGAATCCGGCTACACTCTTAGGTTATACTTGGTGTGTTATGCATAAGTATTTTTAGTTTGCATAAATAATTTTAGTTCCGCATTAATTTACCATTAGATTAGCTAGTCACCTATTTACCCTCCCTCTATGTGATTTCACTCATTATTAGCTTTGCGCTAATCTCACTCATCATGAAGTTTCTAGGATAAACCAATCTGGCTACCTAGTTTAGTGCACATTTGCACCCAATGGGCTTTCCTGATCTAAGCAATGTCAAAATTTAGGTATCAAGCTTTAGGTTCAAAGTATTTCGGAATCTATACCAATTCATTAAAGATTCACGAAAACTTTGAAGGGAGTTTTTTTGACACTCTGAAAAGATGAACTCTAAGGCATCTTTGTAACCGGTTCGAACGATGTCTAAAGTTATCGACACTTCTAAAAGACAAGTCACAAGCAGGTTGAATACTTGTTCATCCCTGATGGACAAATCAATGACGTGGACTCTACTAATCCAGTAAAGCAGATAGTAAACTAAGCATTTGCCTTCTGAAGAAGCCCAAAAAGACTAACTCCTAGCTTCGCTGTAAGCTCAGTGCTAGCTTCGCAGCGAGCTATCAATATCTCAGCTGTGGGCTCACCTCCTGGCTTCGCTTGAAGCTTCTCATAGCTCTGTTTCGAGCTTTATTTTAGTTTCATTGCAAACTTAGTGTCAGTTTCGCAAAAAGCTCAGTAGCTCCGCTATGGGCTTATCCTTTAGCTTCACATGAAGCTTTCTTTTTAGCTCCGCTGTGAACTAATTCTCCTAGCTCCGATGTGGGCTCTTTATGGTCATTTTTGACCAATTAAATCTCAACACAAGATTAATGTGATCATTTTCACATTTTAGGCAGTTGCTTGCCATGATCCAATCACTCAATCAGTTGGAGAGGATCAAGGAAAATCCCTTAAACAATTGGAGAAAATCAATATTGGCTCCGCTAGCGCAAGTTAATTTCATCAAGGCTGTGTTTTGGTTCACAACGAAACTATTTTAGCTTCACAACGGAGCTAGACTGTTCTAATTTTAGGGGAATAGTTCCACCCCTTAAAGCTTATAAATAGCCTAATGCAACTCTAATTCTAGGCTGGAATTTTTTTTTATAACCCTTGATTGAAAATTCAGAAGAAGGTTGATCATCTTAGAGAGAGATTTCACAAGAGATCACTATTTAGCTTCTGGGTTTTCTCAGAGAACTTTGCTTCTCTTTCAGGGTGCTAATAACCTAACGATCTTCCTTTCTCCAAGGATTTCTGGAACCAGCTGAGAAGAAAATCCTTAAGCAGAAGGCTCGAGGACTCAATCATTCACAATGTCAACAAAATAAAGTGGTCGCACGCTGACCAGACTTTCACTGGCACACTTTCTCATAAATCTCAGTAGAAGATTCTTGTAATTTTTCTTTTTATTACTAGTAATTTTCTACACTTTTGTAAAGTTTTCCCACACTTCGAATCAAATGGAAAACAACCATTGGTGCCATCTTCAAAAGCCTTTCTGTAAACATGGTTTTGACCAGTCACTTGGAAGATGAAGATATAGATGAGACTGAAGAAATGATCTAGTCAGGCACTGATCCTTGGATCAAACACTTTAACACTCTCTGGGACATACACTTTGAACAGCGAGAACTGCCCACAGAGAATAAAGTGGTTAGATTAAATCTTGGAGATGAGGCTAATTCCAAACCTATCTTTATAAGCGAAAGCTTATCACCGTCTGAGAAGGAAGACCTAATACACCTCATACAAGAGTATACAGATGTCTTCACTTGGAACTATGAGAACATGCCTGGACTTGACCCACAAGTAGCCATGCATAGCCTCAATATCAATCTGAATGCGAAAAGAGTCAAGCAACAACAACAATGGTTCCGTCTGGAGATTATGGAGGCAATCAAATAAGAAGTCAAAAAGCTTATAAACTCTGGTTTCATCAGGGGGACAACGCCCTGATTCGGTGGCCAACATCATGCATGTCTCCAAGAGAATAGGAAGATCCAGATTTGCATTGACTTCCGTGATCTAAATGCTGCCTATCCTAAAGATGAGTTTTCTCTTTCGATCACAGACATCATGATTGACAATACGTGCGGATTCGAGAGAATATATTTCATGGATGACTTCTCAGGGTATAATCAAATCAGTATGTATCCTGAAAATGAAAAGTATACATCCTTCAAAATGCCACTAGGGTGTATTGCGACACTGTGATGCCCTTTAGATTGAAGAATATGGGCGACATATCAACGCGCTATGAATACAATCTTCTGTAAGCACATATGTAAACTATAGAATGCTATATCGATGATATTGCAGTGAAAAGCCGCAATAAAGGTGATTATCTTGTAGATTTGAAGAAGGTATTCGAGATCATGCAAGCACATCAATTAAAGATAAACCCAACTAACTCCTTCCTGGGGGTAGCCAGTGGCAAGTTTTTTGGATTTGTCGTAACATCCAAAGGAATTCATCTTGACCCGGAGAAAGTTCGCGCCCTCTAAGAGATGCGACCTTCGAGGAATCTCAAAGAACTCAGAGGATTATAAAGACGATTGGCCTATATCTGAAGATTCATTGTAAAATCTCTCAGGACGCTGCCAACCATTCACCAAGTTGATGAAAAAAGGAGTCTCATTCATCTGGGACAATGCTTATTAACAAGTATTTGAAGAGATTAAAGAGTATCTCACTCACTCGCCCGTTCTGGTAGCTCAAGTATCAGAAAAACTTTTCCTGATATATGTTAGAGCTATGGATGATTTCTTAGGAGGCTTGTTAGCCCAAAATAATGATCAAGGCCATGAACAAGTGATCTACTACCTGAGTAGAACAATGATCGGGGCTAAACACCGTTACAACCTGCGAGAAAGAATGTCTAGCTCTGGTCTTTGCCATCCAAAAGATGTGACACTACTTAGTGGGTCAATGCATTCACGTCGTCTCTAGAGTTGATCCTCTGTGATTTCTCATGACAAGACCATCATCGCTTAACTATAGATTGGTGAAATAGGCCATTTTTCTCTTGAAGTGTGAGATGCAGTTCATGCCACATAAGGCAGTCAAAGGTCAAGCCATGGTAGATTTCTTGGCTAACCATCTTGTTTCAGGATCTTCCAAACTTTATGATGATCTCTTAGATGAGATCGTTGAAGTTTGTACAAACCATGCACTCTAAGAAGAACAAGTCTGGTAACTATTTTTGGATGGAGCATCAAGAACAGGTTCTAGAGAGGAACATCATAGCAGGAGTGGGGGTGGTACTCATATCCCTACATAACTAATCGAGCCGTGTTCCAATAATGTGGCAGAATACAATGCTCTATTAATTAGAATGCAACATGCAGACAAAATCAGAGTCAAGAATCTTGAATCTTACGGTGACTCCAAACTCATCATCAACCAAGTCCGAGGAGAGTATGAAGTCTGACATGAAGACTTAGTCCCCTACCACAATGTGACTTGATTGTAAGTAAATACGGTGAGAGTTACTGTCTAGCTTTAGGCTAACGGATCGTGTCCATGTGATGTAGGTGTTTTTTTTTAATGTTGAAAAAGAGAATGGAGAGTAAGGAAGTGATTAAAAGAAAAATTGAAAATTTAGAGAAGGCTTTGGAAAAGATGATTTTTAAAAGGCTTGAAGATTGATTTGTTGCTTTTCAATATGAAAAAGATCTGGGCTCACTATCTTACTACTCAATGATATGTTCTTCTTTTGAAAGTTTTAGTGCCTCAACTTGATCATAGGCGAACACTTAAGCTTGAGTTTCGAAAGTATTAAGCAAAGCAAATAAGATTGTTTGGAAAAATTAACTCTTTGTCTTAAGAAATCATCTTGAACTGAATGTTAAATCAAGTAATTTTTCAAGTATGAAATAAAAACAAGTTCAAGTGATGTTTTAGAAAATAGAAGTTTAGAAATCTAAACCCATCCTCATGTGCCTTCAAGAACACTTCCAAAGAAGCAAGGCTTAGATTGATGCATACATATGATTCCGTTGGGTTCTTTACATTAAAATCATTCAAAACAAGAGGGATCGAAGAGAGATGATAGTGAGCCCAAAAAATGAATTTAGCTACTCATGATTAAAGTAAGAAAAGATATGTAAATGAAATAACACATACCCATGAGTTGGAGAAGAAGAGAAGCCTTGAACCTTTATTAATGTCACTTCAACTTCAGATTACAATTACTCTTTTCTTCTCTCTTACTTGTATATGGACTGAACTATGAATTAAAAATAGAGATACAACTTCTCAACACTATCTAACAAAGAACCTAAATCCTAAAAATAACGAGAAAAACTTAAACTAATTTCTGGTCCCGTCTTCTCTGTAGAATGTAGTATTTATAGGGAAAAACCAAATGGGGGAGACCGTACAAAAATAGATGAATCAAACGCTCCCCCAATAGAACTAAAAAAGCCGTGGAAACGCGGCTTAGGCCGCGTTTCCACAGCCTCGGTGTGGCCAGGTGGCCACACCCAGGGGTTACAGCTCCTGGTTTAGCGATACACCTTTATATCTTACTGGTTTTCCCATTTCAGTTCCTGGATCTGATGAAACTGCCTTTTAATCTTTGGCTTTAACCAATTGGTTTGAAAAGATTTATTTTAACCGGTTTTTAACTTCTTTGATTTGCAATGATCTGCCCTGATTTTATGATTTCGAATTAATTCTGAATTAAATCAGAATTTTGATGGGCTTTTGGGCTCGTTTCTCTTCCCTTTCCTTTAGCAATGGGCCTGCATTTTATAAAGAAGAATATAAGACTAAATACATGATTTATTAGGCAATAATTATGGAAGTGTGACATTATATATGCAATATATGTAACCAATCACACCCACACACTTATCTTTTGCTCGCCCTCGAGCAAAACATAAAAACTAATCCTAAGAAATTATTTTAACCACTTTCGCGGGTCACTCTATTGTACTGAGCATGTGCAACAAGCCGTTAGACCTCTAGCTTACCCCTAGAGGATGAGTTTTGTCTCGTGAGGATTTTTAGTGGATTGCATCCACAAAATTCATAAAGAAAGACAAAAAAATGTTAGTATTTTCAAAAAGCATTTTGAAAAGAGAGAAAATATTTGAGGTATTGTTGTAAGAGTTCAAGTAATCTATAAGTTATAGGAAAATCAAACTTCTCATTCTTAAACTTAGTCTCTATTCAAAAACATGTCATTAATCAAAATAAGGAGTCAAATTGTATTTCTCATCTAGTCTATTACTTTACCCTAATTCATATGCACTTTCGTGACCGTGAAGTTTTGACTAAGGGTTCTTTAACTCTTATGCCTTATTTATTTTTATTTTTGGTGATATTATTCCTTAATTCCATTAGGCTTTCTAATCTGCTTATGTAATGAGCCTTTAGTCGGTGACACCCAAACTGGACAGTCATAGGGCATTAGGTGAGAAAACACCCCTAAGGATTTAAACACTCGAGCAAATAAGGCCACGAAACCAAGGGTTTTTATTTATAAAATGTACCCCTTTTAGGCGTGAATACTTATGCTTCATAAGACACAAATACCAAGCTTATTCAACATATATATATATATATATATATATATATATATATATATATATATATATATATATATATATATATATATATATATATATATATATATATATATATATATATATAGTAGTCTTCGTGTGAGAAACTTTCTCACACGAAGACCGTGAGAAAACTATATAGGAGCTTTTATGTGGATGATCCGAACCGTTCATCTTGATCTATATACTTTATTTAGACTATCAATTAAAAATCGCGCGAGTCCAAGCCTTTTTATCCATACAACAAGTGGTTACAAAACATATGTTATATCACCGTAGAATAAAGATGTCACTTGATGCATCGGTAAAAAAAGTTAGAATCGCGTGATTTTTTTATTGGTAGTCTAATTAAAGTATGTAGATCAAGATGAACGGTTCGGATCATCCATAAAATCTCTCTTATATGGTTTTCTCACGAAGCTTATTATGAGAAAGTTTCTCATTTGAAAATTTTCCTATATATATATATATATAAGGCATAAGAGTCTTTATTTTTGAACCCTAAGTATGTAAGTGTGTAAAGTGTGCATATTTCTTCAAGGTAAAGAACAAGACTAAATTATTTTCACCAATTTTCTTCCTAACCCTAAAAATCAAACAAGTCATCTTATTTTGACCAAGTATAAGAAATCCTAATTATGATTTTCCTATTCCTTAAAATTGAGTTAATTTCTTAAAAAAAATATATCAAAATATTGTTCTTTTCTTTCAAAAAGTTTTCTTTTGTTTATATATATATATATATATATATATATATATATATATATATATATATATATTTATAGTTATATTAGTCTTGTTAGAGCCCTCCCCCACACTTATCTCATGCATCATCCTCAATGTATAAAAGAAATGTATAGATGCATGAAATGGAATGTAAAAGAGGAAAGTTACCGATACACTGGGTCGAAAAGACCCATAACTGTTTCACTTACCGACACCGATTCCAAGAAAGGTTTAAGGCGTTGACCATTTATCTTAAAGTCATTTCTATTCTTGGAGTCACTGATCTCTACATCACCGTGTGGAAACAAGATTTTTATAACGAATCCCCCAATCCATCTTGATTTTAGTTTTCCTAGAAAAATATGAAGCCTAAAATTATATAGTAAGACTTTTTGTCTAGGGAGAAATATTTTTCTTATGATGTGTTTATCATAAAAAATCTTAACTCCATCTTTAGTGATCTTAGCATTTTCATAGGCCTCATTTCTCAACTCCTCTAATTCGAAAATTTATAATTTTTGAAGGTCACCGGCCTTAGTCAAGTAGAAATTTAGCTGCTTGATTGCCATAAGGCCTGGTGCTCTAACTCAACGGGTAGGTGACAAACCTTCCCAAAGACTAACCTATAAAGAGACATCCCTAGAATCGTCTTGAAAGTGGTCATGTAGGCCTATAGGGCATCTACAAGTTTGGTAGACCAATCTTTTCGATTTTGGTTCACAGTCTTCTCCAAAATAAGCTTGGTTTGTCTATTGAAAACCTTAACTTGCCCACTGGTTTGAGGATGATAAAATGTGGACAACTTGTGAGTTATGACATACTTTTTGTAATATCCCTGGTCTAAAATACTATATTTTTTTCTAAAGTATTTATTTTATTTTTCTGGTTATTTTATTATTATTCATTAACTTGATTTATAGTACAAATTATTTTAAGATAATAAATGGTATTTTTGCCTTATCTTTATATTTAGCATTATTAAGTATTGTCGTTTTAATTACTAACTAGTATTTTTCCCATTACTATGTTAATATTATTATTATTATTGTAGTTGCTATTATTGTAAATATTGATATTGTTATTATTCTTTTTTTGTTGTATTATTTTAGTCATTATTATTAATGGTAGTATTTTTACCAAGTATTATTAGATAATATTTTTAATGTTGATAATTTTATTATTATTATTACTACTATCTCTTTTTGATTATTAGTATTTATTATTATTATTATTGTTATTATTATTCATATCTTTTCCTTTTCCTAGCCCATAACCCATTACCATTGAGATCCTTACCCATTAACCCAAAACCCAATCCCTATAATCCTATCTTAATTCAAATTCAGATTTTAGATCTTACTTACCTAATCTAAATCCTATCTAATCAAATCTTTTCATAAATCTTAACTAATCCTAATTTAAATCCTAACAAAAATCATACCTATCCTAACTTAGACAAGTCCAAATCCTATTTTCAAAATCATAACCTCAATAAATTCCATCCTAAACTACTAAATCAAGCACTTCGAACCCAACTGAAATTCTAATTTCTAAAATCCCTAATGCCCTATAAAAACCCTAAACTACGTCTTTTTTCTACCTCCAAAGAAAAAAACCAAAACCCAACTCTCCCCACCTCCATCTTTCTTTTCTCCTCAAATGGAGCATGAATAAAAAGGATCTTGAAATGCAGAGATTGAGGATCATGCTAGGGGAGATCAATACCAAGTAAGTAACCTATCTTCTCATAATTTATTTGATATAAATAATTTATTAAAATCATGTCTATACCATGATCTCCATGAATATTTTTTTATACATCAAAACCCAATCTAAAATTCAACTAAAATACATGTGAAGATATACCAACTCATAATTTTAATCTACATATTTTTTTCAGAATTTTTATCAAAGGATTTAAGAAAAAAGAAAAACAAAAAAAACGGACTGCCCTGCAGCTCAGGCCAGACCAAAGCCTGGCCTGGCTGGGCCAGCACAGGGCCTTAGGCCCTGTTAACAAAAAAAAAAAAAAAAAGAAAACAAATTTTGGACCACGCCTGGGCCTGGCCTGGGCTTATAGAGACATATGTATAAAAAAGAAGAAGAAAGAAATAAAGAAAGGAGAATTTGCAAATAAAAAAAATAATTAGCTAAAAATAAAAATAGAAAATTGAGAAAAATATAAACAATAATCTACAATTCTTCTACTTTCTATGATAAAAATTTTAGACTAATACCAATATAAATTAATTCAAACCACCCACTTTCAAACCATTTCTCTTAATGGTAAATTTAGACCTGTTAAGTATTTTAATAGTTTAAAGCCTATTAAAAATCTAACAAAAGTTAGAAATTGGTTTAGACTAAACCTACTAAATTCATTAGACCCAGAGGACAATATTTATAACCCCAAACTAATTAATAAAGATTAAAACCCCTTATAACTCCCAAGTAAAAATATCTTTTCAAAAGTTTAACAATTTTTATTGAAATGAACTATAGATTTATCGGGGTCTTATGATATTAGTGCTTTGGACTTGGGATCGAGTTCAGGTGAATGTTTCTTTTTTTTATGTAATTTTATTTAAATTTGGTCGTGAGTGTTCTTTTCCTCCTTCAGTTATACAAGGATTTTATGATAAATGATTTTATTTAATTATATAATTATGCAACTAAATTTACTGAGATGATACTTGTGAGTATTTGCTCTTGTATTATTTCCTCATTCACCATACATACATACATACATACATACACACATACATACATACACACATACATACATACATACGTACATACACACACACACACACACACACACACACACACATACACACACACACACACACACACACACACACATATATATATTTCTTGCTTATTTCACATAACCATCTGATATATTATACCAGTATGTTTACCTATATTCCTTCATAAGACATCGTTGAGTGCTACACTATGTATTTAATTGATCTACGTTATTTCATGTGTAGTCGTCTACCACTATTGACTCATGATTAGTTGTAGTATACCTCAGACCAGATTTGATCTTGTAATAACCTAGTTGTGAGAAATCTTAGAATATAAATTGATTGATCTTAAGGTTGATTAGTTCGTGATTGAGGTTAAAGGGGCATATTTGTGGATAAATAGTATATTTATTTGAGGTAGTTATCTGACATTTATTTTTGATGATATTTTAGACGGAAATTCATTTGGATAATGAGGACAGATTAAATAAGATCATCTTAACTTAAGACTGATTTATCTTGATGCTTGGATTTACATATGGATCTAGAATTCAACTTGAGATTTACATGAATACCTTACCTTGATTTTGATCTATCACATAATACTAATTTTGGATTATTAGTTGCAAGTATTTTATTTGGATATATTCACTGATAAATTATTAGAGAAATAATGTTTATTGATATCGAGGTTTGGATACTGAGACTTTTTAGAATTCAGTTACCTTGAGGATGTCTCACTCCTTACTTATTATCTTAATTGGGATTAGAACTATTAGTGATGTAACTTAAACTATAATTATATTTGGATATTGGATTTGACTGGTCCATGATGGTAGCTATATGAGTTGATATCTGAGTGACATTATCAGTAGATTTGATTATCCTTATTGATAGTAAAACATGTAAGAGTTTGGTTAGATATTGATGATTGATTAATTTAGAGATTCTTTATTAAAATAACGAGATATTGGACTTAGATTTGTTAGTAGACTCGATTGAGTTAGAGTTGATCTTGGGTTGAGGAGTAGACATAGATTGGTTTGACCTGGCCTGGTGGCATGTATATGCGTGATTGACTAGTTACTTAGATTTTTGGATCTTGTGTTTGAACTTATAGAAGTGAGAGTGTATGATGATCTTAATTAAGATTGGATAGTGATGATTGGTTGGATATAGATGAGTATGCATTTTATATATTGGGACTTGAATATATCGATGACTTTGAGGACCTGAGTTGATTATATATTTTACCCGGATTATTCCATTCATGCCAACAGGTCATTACTTATTATGAATACAATGATTTACCTGAAGAACTTGACTGATTATATATGACATTTACTTAATAAATATATTGTCCATGTTACCATAATTGCTGAGAAAATATTGTATAAGGTAACAACACCCTCATGTTATACTAGTTACATGTCCTGTTATACTAGTATCCTATTCACTGACATTATATATCCTGTTATACTGGTATTCTGATTACACATGTTGATGTTGTTACCCACCGAGTTATCCTAGTGGTATAGGTAACATGTACATTAAATAATCTTGGTAATCTAAATAACCTGATATTAAACAACTTATACTGGGATTGGGGAGATTGATGGAGGAGACAACGTCTGTATTTTGAGTGGACCTAGGATATAGGTTGCGCAGCCGAAAGAGGGTTCCACTGCAGGGTTCCCGTGGGGTGACTGACACCCCATCCTGTTCTTGTTCTTGTTATACATGTTCCTGACTACCTAGCGGTAGGTCCTGGTTAAGCGCCAGGAGTCTAGGCCATGGTCCCGGGTATGTACGGGACCACCTAAAGCATGGACAATGTCTCCAACCGATCAGTTTCAATAACTTAAGACCCTGAATGACATGTGTAATAGGCGTAGTATGGGATGCGTCTATTACAGGTGGAAATTGGTGTTCGCTGGTATAATAGTAATAATAAACTGTTCATAATGTACTGTAATTGATTGTCTTCGCCTGATATATGTATGTATGTTGGACACCTGATGTTACACCTTACTTGATTGGACATCTGACTTTAGTACTGACTGACTCTACTCGCCTGTTATATAGATTATGATAGATACCTGATTGTATATTTGACTTGACATATACTATTCTGTGTGCTATCCCCATTATTGTTTATTTACTTTATTCATGTCATTTCTTATTCTCGTGTATATATATATATATATATATATATATATATATATATATATATATATATATATATATATATATATATATATATATATATATATGGGGTTACTGTACCTCAGCCTGCAGGCTGAGAGAGTTTCTCAGCCTGCGGGACGTGGCTACATCACCGCCGCACATCGGTCGCAGAGTGTTGGCGCCAAAAAAATAAAAAAATCCCGCCTAAACAATCGTGAAACAAATTGACAAAAATACCCCTTTTATATGACGACTGCGACTACTACCCTTGAAAAAGTAAAAAAAAACACATTTACTTAAACATTTATCAGTTCCCAATGCGACTATGGTCGCAATAATGAACTGTTTTGAAGTTCATTATAATTTCAAATTATAGTGTATTAACATTTTAACTGTTTTGGATAACTGAACAGTCACCTAGGAAGTATACAATTTTTTGAAAAGGTAGAAAATATATTTGAGAGATATTCACGTGGTCCGAGAGCTTAAACCTTTTGGAATTCCGGGATTAAAAATATATAAAGGGTCATGAGCAAAGGATTAAAAACATACTAAGTTATTTTTTCCAATAAGGAAGACGAAAACATGACTCTTGACGACGAATCTGATTACGATGGTGATGACGAGAAATAGAAGTTTAAAAAAAATGTATTTTGTTACTTTTTTAAATATATATAAATATGTTTTCCAAAGTTAAATGTGACGAAATCTGTTTTTAAATCTCTTTTTTAAATATATTTTGGTACACCTTAGTCGCAGTTGATGACCGTAGTTTTATTAAAATACACTGCGACATTGGTCGCAGTTACTGGTCTTTAGACTTAATCAACAACACAGCGACCTTGGTCGCAGTTCCTCGTCTTTATTCTTAATCAACAAAAAAACACGACGACCTTGGTCGCAGTTGATGATCGTAGTCTTAATAAAATACACAGCGACCTTGGTCGCAGTTGTTGGTCTTTACTCTAAATCAACAACACTGCGACCTTGATCGCAGTTGCTGGTCTTTATTCTTAATCAACAAAAAAAATACTGCGACCTTGGTCGCAGTTGGTGACCGTAGCTTAATCAACAAAAAAAAACACGGCGACCTTGCTCGCAGTTGATGACCGTAGCTTAAATCAACAAGAACACTGCTACCTTGGTCGCAGTTGTTGGTTTTTACTGTAAATCAACAACACTGCGACTTTGGTCGCAGTTTCTGACCGTAGTCTTAATAAAATACACTGCGACCTTGGTCGCAGTTGATGGGCGCAGTCTTAAAAAAAAATAATCTGCAAACTTGGTCACAGTTGCTGGTTTTTATTATTAATCAACAACAACACTACGACGAGGTGACACGTCAAACGCAGCAGTTGCTTAGTCGCAGTCTTTGCTGGCAGTTGTTTCTGTTTGCACTATAGGCTTACGCGACGTTGGTCGCAGTGTCGTCTCTGGTCCAAGTTGTTTTGTTTGAAAATGCATGACTGCGACCAAAAAAGATCGAAGTTTATTAAAAAAATAAATATGTTTTTTATTTATGTCCAGTCATTTATATCCACGCATGTAAAAATGATACAAAACGCTCTCTTATACAATAAGATTGAGTGTTACAATACAGGAGTACAAAGAAAGACTACAAAAAAAAGAGTACTTGTTGACTAAAGAGCAGTGGTGTTATTGACGTATTTTTATTTATGTCCAGGCATTTATCTCCATGAATATGAAAATGATACAAAAATCGATCTCTTACTTATACAATAAGATTGAGTGTTACAAAAAAACGACATCAAGAAGACTAAACATAAAAAAAAGAGCCCTTGTTGACTAAGAGCAGTGGTGTTATTGAGGTCCTCGTGTATTAAAAAACTGTGGATTGCGAGGACCACGAACAGTGGTGGTATACAGGTCTGGTGGCAGCAGAAACCCTTCGGTGATGAACATCTCTTCGTCAGAAGCCTCGATGACACTTCTGGGGTGAGAGAGGAGGAGTTGAGACCGCACAGGGTATGCTACCCACCACTATATCCACCACAACCCCCGCCGCCATACCCACTCTGACCATCCACAACCCAGATGGGAGAGCAGATCTCGGTGAGGGTTAGGTCCTCGTCATGACACGACTAAATCTCTTGTACATGACGAGGACCACGACTAAATCCCTTGTACACGAACATCGATCAAGTTCGCCGGCCAAAAATATTCTCCCAGTGGCCCAGCGAACCTGAAAAAAAAGGACAATCAAGCTCTGGGTCATCTTCGTCCATGGGGTCATCTTCATCCATGGAGGCAGGAGCCTGTTAGAGTCTCTCAAGAAAGCTGGAATTCTCAGAGCAATTGCTCTCGAAAGAAAACTAAGTATGGGCCGTTTAAAAAAAGGAGAGGGTGAGCCCTATTTATAGGCAGGCCGTAATAACCCTAATTAATAGTTCATTAATTCAAAACCGGCGCTGGTGGTCTTTTAATGCCAAACCGGCGGTGGTGGTGTCCAACCACCAGCGCCGGTTTGGCATTAAAAGACATTAACGCATAAACCCAATGAAGAACAGACGAGTGGACAGCAGCTTCGGGAAACAACGAATGGTGCGGGTTCGTCGATGTAGAGTTGACGTTAAAAGATCTCATAAAATCTTTTATGACAGGCCGCGTCTCACGAAGTGACTCCAGGTCGCGACCCTCAGCAAAAACTTTTCATTTTTCATTTAGATTTAAAAAAAAATGACTTAATCCAAAACAACACTGCGACGTTGGTCGCAGTTTCTGTAATGCGTGCCACCGTGGACGCATTATTTTTTTTAAGACTGCGCTTATCAACTGCGACCTTGGTCGCAGTTGCTGGCGGCTGATATAGCAAAAAATAACACTTCCACCTTGGTCGCTATGCATGTAAATATAAAAGGAAACATCTACCTAACGTACTGCGACCTACGTCGCAGTACATGTAATGCGTGCCACCTTGGACACTATGCATGTTAATATAAAGCAAACATCTACCTAACGTACTGCGACCTACGTCGCAGTCCATGTAATGCGACCCTAAATTGCAATTGCTGGCCATCTTTATCAATAACACCACGGCGACTGCGACCAAAGAATCTGACTAAGGTCGCAGTTTAAATGTACACCAAAAAAAAGAATCTGACATAGGTCGCAGTTTAAATGTACACTGCAACCAAAGACTCTGACTATATTATATACAAAAAAAAATTAAACTATAAAGTAATATTTTATAGCAGGCCAGTGAGGGTGAGGCATCCGGGCAAAAATTATAATAAACAATAAGGAAAAGTTATCGAAAGGGGTATTTGGTAATTTAACTTCTTCCTAAAAGCGGGCCGCACGCCAGTGACGTCACAAATTGAGCCACGTCACCGCAGGCTGAGAGAGTACTCTCAGCCCGCCGGCTGATATCCATTTTTCTATATATATATATATATATATATATATATATATATATATATATATATATATATATATATATTTTCTGCTCACATGTTATATGCACATGCGCTTTTCAGTTTATTCTCACACATTCACTAGGAGTTCGACTCCCTGAATTTGCATATCTAGATTTGTGGCTATTTATTGCTGATCAGGCTTTTTGAGAGGATCACAGGCATCTTGAGGAGTCAGAGTTCTCTCTTACTCGATCAACTTTTCTCGGTATTTTCTGTCTATTCTTTATTCCATTGCTTTCATGATTCTATGCATTGGACTCATGCTTATTCCATTTCCTTTTCATATGTCATCATGTGTGGATGTTTGTATGTGACATTGCAGTGAAATTGATTTACTACAGTGATTATATGGCTTGTTCAGGTTACTTTAGGCTTAGCGTGTATGCGTGAGGTATTTTTCTCGCGTATTTACGTCGCCGACTCTCGTCATGACTCCATTTCCACGTATTTTGGGAAGCGGGGTATGACACTTCACAGAAAGCTTCAAAGGATCTATTGCAAAAGTGAGTACCATTATCACTAATGATAGCACGAGGGGTTCCGAAGCGTAAGAAAATGTTGTCTTTCAAAAACTTTTTGACAACTTTGTTATCATTAGTTTTACTTGGAATGGCTTCTACCCACATGGATATATAGTCCATAGCAACCAGTATGTATTGGTTTCCAAATGAATTAGGAAATGGGCCCATCAAGTCGATACCCTAAACATTAAAGAGTTCTATTTCTAGAATTAGGTGAAGGGGCATCATATCTCGTTTCGAGATCCTTCCTACCATTTGGCATTTAGGGCATGTGTTGAAAAATTCATAAGCATCTTTGAACAAAGTAGGCCAATAGAACCCACTTTGCAGCACCTTTTCAGTAGTCTTGTTGGGACCAGAGTGTCCGCCGCATGCAAGTTCGTGACAGAAGGATAAAACACTCTTAATCTCTTCATCTGGAATGCATCTCCTAATAATTTGGTTAGAACAATACTTAAAAAGACATGGTTCCTCCCAAAAGAAATGCCAGACTTAAGATAAGAACCGACATATATCGTTTTTAGACCAATGAGATGGAGTTTAGTTTGTGACTAAGTAATTCACTATATCAGCAAACCAAGATTTGTTAAAGACTGATAAGAGTTTTTCATTAGGAAAGTCATTATTTATGGGCAATTCGTTGCATGGAAAGTTTGGGATACACGAGAGATGGTCAGCAACGACATTTTCTATGCCTTTCTTATCTTGAATCTCGAGATCGAATTCTTGAAGAAGGAGGATCCAATGAATGAGTCAGGCCTTGGCATCCTTCTTCATCATGAGGTACCTAAGCATAGAATGATCGGTGAAAATTGTGGTTTTGGACCCTTGTAGGTAGGGACAAAATTTCTTTAAGGCAAACACTACTGCCAAGAATTCCTTCTCAGTAGCAGTGTAGTTCATTTGAGCATCGTTGAGAGTCCTACTAGAGTAGTAAATCACGTGCTGCTTGTTATCAATGCGCTGTCCTAGAACAGTGCCTATTGCAAACTCAGAAGCGTTGCACATGATTTCGAATGGCTTAGACCAATCCGGTGCAGATATGATTGGTGTAGAAATAAGCACTTTTTTAAGCTTCTCCCAAGAATTTATACATTCATTATCGAAAGTGAATAGGCACGTCCTTAGCTAACAGATTAATCAAGGGTCTAGTAATCTTGCTAAAATTCTTGATAAATCTTCGGTAGAAACTAGAATGTTCTAAGAAGGATCGAATATCCTTTACGCATTTGGGCATGGGAATCTTAGCAAGAACCTCAATCTTGGCTCTATCCACTTCAATTCCTTTCTTAGAGATTTCATGACCCAAGGCAATTCCATGTCTTACCATGAATTGGCATTTCTCCCAGTTCAGTGTCAGATTTTTCTTAGCACAATGTTGGAGGACAAGTTCTAAATAGTGGAGACATTGAGTGAATGAATCTCCATAGATGAAAAAATCATCCATGAAGATTTCTAAGAATCATTCTACCATATCAGAAAAAAGACTCAACATGCAACGTTGAAACGTTGTTGGGGCATTGCACAAGTCGAAAGGCATTCGATGATAAGCAAATATCTCAAATGGACATGTGAACGTAGTCTTTTCTTGGTCCTCAGGAGCAATAGGAATCTAATTATACCCCGAGTAACCGTCCAAGAAAAAGTAATGCTTGTGGCCCACCAAACGTTCAAGCATTTGATCAATGAAGGGAAGTAGGAAATGGTCCTTACGAGTTGCTGCATTAAGCTTCCTATAGTCAATGTAAACTCAAATTTTCGTGGGAAATTGAGTTTGGACTAACTCTTTGTTCTCGTTTTCCACTACAGTGAAATTGGATTTCTTTAGAATCGCGTGGATAGGACTGACCCATTGGTTATCAGAAATGGGATAGATTATCCCATTTCTAAGAGTTTCACAATTTCAGCATGAACAACCTCGCATTATTGTCACGCCCTGCTTACCAAAATACGCTGGAGCGGAGACGCGATAAGAGTCGGCGACGCATATACGCAAAAAATATCTCACGTATACGCGCTAAGCCTTAAGTAACACGAAACAAGCTATAAATCCCAACTATAATAAATCATGACTACTGCAATATCACATATAAGCATCCACGCATGATATCATATAAATAAAGACTGGAATAACAACTGAATCTGATATAACGAGAATCAGAAAATAATATGAAGGTAAGAAAGATAAGAATACCAGAATCGAATAGGGAGAAGCTCCAGCTCTTCGCAAAGCGTACGGTCTCATTGAACACGTGAACCATAGAAACAAAGCGTCCAATATCTGGACGTGCAAATCCAGGGTCTTCAGAAAGCGACCTGGTGAGTGTGTGTGTGTAAAGGGGAGAGCTCGTGCATATAAACAATGTGCAAAGAATAATAATAAGATAAACTGCAGTCATAAGATAACTAAATAATATGATAAACAAACAACTGAAGGATAACTGCATAACAACATGAATGAAGATATAAGGCAACTATTACAACTGTAAACTAATAGCTGATGTCAAGATGTGTAACCTAACATATGTCACTAGTCTGGTTGGTTATTATTAACTTAACTAATGTAGTACTTAGCTGTGTCCCATACCACAGCGGTTTTGCCACATATCAAATAAAGTTATCGTTAATGTAACTGCCAGCCAATGTAGTGCATGTGCTTTGGAAGGGTACAATGTATGCCCGGTACCACGGTCTAACACCCCTGGCGCTGAACCAGGACAAGCCGCAAGGCTCTAATAATTGAAGACCACATCCCCACACGAAAAGACAACTAGTGTGGCGCCGTAATCCGGGCATAACCCTAACAACTGACAACTGAATAGGTAGCCAGTACTACCATGGTTCCCCATGGTTGGAACCCACAACTCAGTACCATAAGAAGTCCTTCCAAAATACACGACATGGATCATCAGGCAATTACCCCTGTTTCCTGGGTTATGGTGTCTTTTATTAACAAGCAATCAATGTGATTTAATATGTAATAATAACTGATATCTTCGACAACTAGTGATGTCAATAATAGCTGATAATCTGACAACTTACAACTGATATCTGACAACTGAGTAACTGACAACTAATATTTGACATCTGAAATAGGATACCGGAGATATAGCCACTAACACAATAGTGTGACTAATAACTAGTAACTGATACAGATATCTACCAACTCCTATAAACTCTGAACACATCATATGATCACCAACAAATAACCTCACCAACTGATAAAGTGATGACTGCTATCTGATAACTCTGAAATACAAGATCACTGATATCGACTAGATCACTATCACAATTACTCAATCTCTATATAACTAAACATCAAGCACGTGGTATATCCTCGAGATCAACAAGTCAACACATACCGAAATCATAACGAAGTAAGGGAATCATCCTCAAAGAACATATGGTCTAGAATATCTACTTTTGATACTCAATATCAACAAAATATCATCTAAAAATCTCAAATACTCAACTATACATTCAGCTATGTCAATCTCATCTTAATACAGATCAGGCTTCGTTATAAAGAATGTAAAATTCAAATGAACTCTAACTCAAGATCAATCCAAATCACAACCCAACTAAAACAGTCACATCTAATATTGATCAATATCCAATGTAAATAACATAAATCCCAGTTAGACCCAAACTCCAACTAAGTCCATATACTGATCCAAGCATCAAGAAATCAATCTCTTAGTAAAGTAACAACATAACAAGTCTGTCATCAATACCCGAATGAATCATCATCTAAGTTATTACCAAATGAAAGAATACTATGTTGGCCCAAAGGCCTATAACCCTAGTTTTGATGATGATCAACTCATGAAGTTATGTTTACTAATGATCTTGTGTTTAATTAGTGACAGATTCATTATCAAGATCTTAGTAGGTGCATAGCTCAACAAAGGATAAAATGTCAAGATTTGGAGCTAGCACGGTGTGATCCAAGGAGCTTTTGGATCAAGCTTGGACCAAGTCAAGAAGATGAGAAGCCTTCAAGTGAAGACTTCAAGAAGATGAAGACTTGTGTCTTGGTATAAGATTTTGTTTTAGTTAAAAATGTAAAGGACAGATAGTTGGTGGATTGCTCAAGTATACCATGCACACACACTCTTGATTTAGAATTGTTTTCATAAAAGATTTTTCTTTTGGTTTAGAAAAGATTTTTCATTTTGAAAAATATAAGTTTGGTTTTTGGTATTTCTCATATACTTATCTTTTAACCAAAACCAAGTTTAGAGTTTTATGACAAAAACATAGATATTTCATTATGATTGTGTAGTGGATCATATCCATACACACTATGCCTTAAAAGTATATCTTGTTTTTGTATTTGACGAAGATTTGAAAAAATATGTTTTGGAAAATATTGTTTTAGAAAAATACAGTTTTTATCATGAGCCAAAATTTTTCAAGTTACAAAAATAGTCCAATCTTTTATAACATGCCTTGATTTTGTGCAAGCATGTTTGTATATCAAAGTATATTATTGGTAAAACTATTTTTGTAGATTTTTTAATATTTTATGGGATTTTATATAAGCCAAAAAGACTAACTTTTTTATCCCAGAAAACTGTTTCAGGCTTCAGCCAAGTCGACTAGTCGACTATACCTGAAGTCGGTCGACCGGGCCGGTCGACCGACGTGCACAAATGTGCACGCCTATGTGTACTGGTGGACGGTCGACCGTGCCGGTCGACCGCTCCAGAGAGCAGTGCTCTCTGGAAAGTTCGGTTGACCGCACCGGTCAACCGTGGCTCCAACGGTCAGAAATCCGACCATTGGCGGTCGACCGGGCCGGTCGACCGGCAGTACTGACAGATCCCAACGGCTATATTTTTCTGGCCTATAAATTGGGGGGGTCTTGTCATTGTTTTTCATACAAGATTTTGGAGACCTTTAGAGCCAGTTTTTCCCATACTTTCAGAAGAGTTTTCTCCACAAAATTGTGAGCAAATATTTCCTATCTAAAGGGAAGATTTTATAAAGAGTGTTAAAAGAGATTTCTTGAGTTTTTCACCATAGTTCTTTCCTTGCTTTCTCACAATCACTTGAGCTATCCATTGCCTTATCTATCCATAGGATTGTGTTGTGAGAGTTTGTGATTGGTGATCAAAGTGTTGTAGATCACCAAAGATTTCATCTTTGTACATTGAGGAGACGGGCAAGTGTGCTCGTGGTGGTTTGGAGTTCGGTTGTGAACTCTTTGGTTCGAGGTGCGGCCTCGGCAAGATTGTGGGGCTTGCGTGTGTACGGGACTAGGGAGTCCGAGGGCTTGTAGGTGTTGCGGCACCGAGGAGAGATCCATTGGGATCTTGCATAGTGGAAATCCTTCGTGTGTCGAAGGCGGGGATGTAGAGCAAGTGTGCTCGAACCTCGAAACATACCCTTGTGTTTGCGATTGCTATTCTCTCTCTCTCTTTGTCTCTTGTTATATCTTGCATGTTATTTATTGTGTTCATCTTTATATGCATGATATATTCCTTGTGCTCATATTGATATATTGCTTGGGATTGTGACTAACACTTGTATTCAACCAAGAGAGCCAACGCGGCACCTCAACCCATTCAAGGGGAATCTAGAGGAGTTTGTCCAGAGCCCTTCACGGGGAATTCGGCAGCACTCTTGGTTATACGTGGTGTTTAGTGTAAAAGATTTAATTAGGTCATAATTGTTTTTAGCTTCCGCATCATTTGCATCATTTGGCATTAAGTGACCATTAGATTAGCCATCACCTATTCACCCCCCCTCTAGGTGATTTACAATTGGTATCAGAGCTTGGTACTCTGATTTGGTCTAACAACCTAGAGTAAAAGATCCTCATTTTTAGGCTAATCACAATATTTGTATACACACCATGGACTTCATGTCACCACCCACCTTTGACATTCTTAACATCCAAATTTGGAAGGTTAAGATGTCATTGTACCTCAAGGCCTTAGGCATTCATGTATATCTTGCCACTACTAATAATGCATATTCTTTAGATGGTAAGAATTTTGAGGCTAATGCAAAAGCCCTTCATGCTATCAAGTCTACCCTAGATGATGTTTATTTATCTAGAGTTGCTAATATTGATTCGGCTTTTGTAGTATGGAACACCCTCACCTCCCTTGGCGAAAAGGATCTATACTATGCGGGGAGCGATTCGGACGTTGGAAGCGACATCTCCAACGTATGCTATATGGTCCAAGGGGATAACCCCTTGAGGTAAACTCCGAATCCGATGATGAGGACATGTCATATGATGAGCTCACTTCATTTTGCCAAACAATTCTTGAAAAATATGACATGCTTAAGAAAGAAAATAAAAATTTGAAAAAGA
Source organism: Agave tequilana (assembly GCA_038442645.1). Lineage (NCBI taxonomy): Eukaryota > Viridiplantae > Streptophyta > Magnoliopsida > Asparagales > Asparagaceae > Agave > Agave tequilana. The sequence continues at coordinate 89,890 of JAVJIF010000231.1, read as the reverse complement.
ATATTGCTTGCATGCATGTAGAACAAGACTCTTTTAAATCTAACATTGCATGTTTAGAAAAAGACAACAATAATTTGAAAAAGAATTTTGATGCCATGCTTAATGAAAAAGATTCATTAGAAAATAAAATGACATGCTTAGAAAAAGAAAATAAAAATTTGAAAAATGAGAATGTTTCCTTGCTTACAAAATTGAATGATTTATGTGAAGGAAACACTATTTTGAAAAAGAAAGTTGATTTGGTGGAAAAACAAAAAGAAGTTGTTTTTCAAGAAAATAATTCTTTGAAAAGAAAAATTTGTGAAAAAGAAAAAGATTTTGTTTCACAAAAGAAAAAGAAAAATGATCATATATCTCATCATGCTTTACATGCCACAACTAATGAGATTAAGAATTTGAAAAATAAAATGGATGGTTTGAGTTCAACTTTGAACTCTTGTGCTTTTAATCATTCTAGGTTGGAGTCAATGTTTTCAAAGAAACAAACTCCACATGTTCATGCACATCATACCCATCATGCATATGCTTATGTTGCACAACATGATCACACTCCTACACATAAGCATACTAAGGTGTACGTATGCACACATTGTGGCCGCAAAGGCCATTTAGCAAAATATTGTTATGATAGATTAGATCATTTTAATTTTGCTAAGAATAAAAGATTTTGGGTTCCTTACAACAAAGCTAACCCCCGTGGACCCTACAAGAAAATATGGGTACCAAAACCCCCACCATTTGCTTGTGATGTATGTGAGGGCTCTCACAAAACGTGAGAGAATTGGTGCCTTGGTAGTGGATGCAAATGGACTTGATGGACACACATTTGGAGCACCGCTATCAAGGAGGTTTTGGTGGGACAACCACCATATTTGGAGCTTTGGAGTTGGTAACAATCTCTAAACTCCAATTTTATTTTTTGATCATGCTTGTTCATTCATAATATTCATAGCATGTTCATGTTATATGATTTTTGTGCTTTATGTGGTATTTACATGCTTAGATGTAGAATGTGTCAAACTTGCATTTATACATATATGAATAGTGAACTACAATTGACTCATATATATTTGAACTTCATGCTCATTTGTATCCACTATATGCATATGTATAGACTAGTTTTGATGATTCTCTTTTATACATGTTTTACCTACTTTATGCTTTACTTCATGTATATGTATTTTTAATTCAAATCAAATAAATATACATGTATACCCGTGAGTCTCTTACCTTCATGCAAACATCATTAATAGACTCTTTTAGATTTGGGATATGTATGTGTATTGTTAGGATTGGATTAATCATACATATACCATGAAGATTAGTGTTTTGATTTTTCGTGTTTTTGTTAAAATGTGACTTTTGATCTCTTTGAGCTTCTTTGACTATTTTCATAAAAATGCTATTTACATGATCGTTTAACACTCACACTTTTGTTAAAATTATTTTTTGAGCCTTATAGACCATGAGTGCTTCAATGTTTGTGTATCTAGTTATGTTTTGAAAAACATAAGATTTGATATATTTGAAGGATCTTTAACTAGTTTTCCAAAAACAATTTATACTAGTTATTTATTCTTCAAATAATTTTTTGAGATTGACACATGATTCTATTTTTCTCAAAATTTGATGCTTCATGATTTGAATATTAGTTTATATGTTAGTTTTTGTCAACACTAGGATTTATACTTGTACATATCGTGGGCCACAAATAAATCTATTTATATTTGTGCTTGAACGCTTATTTGAACCCATGAAATGTGCTTGTATTGCTTGGTTTTGATGATACATACATTTTTAAACTTATATTCCCACTTTTTGGATTTGATTTATGATCATGTGTTTTTCATTTCATGTATATGTGTATTTTGCCAAACTTTAAGATATACATGTATACCTCTTGAGTCATTTGCCTTCAATGCAAATCTATTTATATGGACTCAATTGTGTTTAAGAGATATGTATGTATACTTATTGTGTTGTCAAAACATACATATATCTTGAAATATATATTTTTTTAATAAAAAAATTTGTGATGATTTTCATGTTTTCTTATTTAAAGAAATATTGAGCTTTATTGACATTTTCATGATACCATGTTCCACATAACACTAGTGCACTCACCTCTTTTGAAAATTTTATGGACTTCATGGATATTAGAGTGTTTTTAGTGCCATGTGATTTACTTGTGTTTCATGAAAAATATTTTTGCTTTATTCCTTACTTGAAGGATTCCTTACTAGTTTTAAAATATTTTTCTAGTGCAAATTCTTCATTTGGTAGAGTTTTTCAAACTAAGCTTATTTTCAAATCTATTTTTGAAAACCCCTACCATCCATGAGAGGATGGATGGGCGATTATGCCTTGTATGCTTCATTGAAAATCTTCTATCTTGAGCATATGAAGGGTGATAGGTTATGAGATATACACTTGATCTTATCGTTATGTCAATTGGTATCATTGAACTCTTTCAATTGGTATCTAAATTGATAATTTTAGTATATACTCATAGTTTGTTTTCTTATATATGTATGTATCAATTTCAATTGGTATACTTATTTCATACATATATATGATTTTCATGTGCTTAACTTTCAATTGGTTCACACTTTTAAAGGCACAATGTTTATGATGAAAAATAAAATTTTGATCATTATGTTTACCATTGATATCAAAATGCTTCAACTTCATATTTGTTAAATTTCAATTGGTATCAATATGTTTACAATAATGATTATTTTCGATTTGTTATCTTAAAAATTTGATTGTTTTACAAGAGCTCTGATACCTTTAAAATTTTTGTTTAAGAAAAATTAATTAAAAAAAACACATTTTGTTGATATGTTTGATTTGACCCCTTATTGATCTCTTTGTTTATGACAAAAAGGGGGAGAAAAATTTGTTTGATTTGATTTTACTTTGAACCCTTTGTTGATGATTGACAAAAAGGGGGAGAAGTATTTGACTTTATATGCATGTTTTCATTGCTTAAGGGGGAGAAGTATTTGTCTTCCTTGTTATGTATGCATATATGTTTTGTATTTTGAAAATAGGAGAAAAAGATTTTGATTTATGCTTGTTGCATGTTTCATCTCCATCATTTGCATACATATTTATGAGCTTCATTGTCATATATTATTATTTATGACTATGCATGAGTTAAGGGGGAGCTTCTTTGAAGCTTTACTTTAATCCATGCATATATAACCTCATGAGTTTTGTCATCATCAAAAAGGGGGAGATTGTTGGCCCAAAGGCCTATCACCCTAGTTTTGATGATGATCAACTCATGAAGTTATGTTTACTAATGATCTTGTGTTTAATTAGTGACAGATTCATTATCAAGATCTTAGTAGGTGCATAGCTCAACAAAGGATAAAATGTCAAGATTTGGAGCTAGCACGGTGTGATCCAAGGAGCTTTTGGATCAAGCTTGGACCAAGTCAAGAAGATGAGAAGCCTTCAAGTGAAGACTTAAAGAAGATGAAGACTTGTGTCTAGGTATAAGATTTTGTTTTAGTTAAAAATGTAAAGGACAGATAGTTGGTGGATTGCTCAAGTATACCATGCACACACACTCTTGATTTAGAATTGTTTTCATAAAAGATTTTTCTTTTGGTTTAGAAAAGATTTTTCATTTTGAAAAATATAAGTTTAGTTTTTGGTATTTCTCATATACTTATCTTTTAACCAAAACCAAGTTTAGAGCTTTATGACAAAAACATAGATATTTCATTATGATTGTGTAGTGGATCATATCCATACACACTATGCCTTAAAAGTATATCTTGTTTTTGTATTTGACGAAGATTTGGAAAAATATGTTTTGGAAAATATTGTTTTAGAAAAATACAGTTTTTATCATGAGCCAAAATTTTCCAAGTTACAAAAATAGTCCAATCTTTTATAACATGCCTTGATTTTATGCAAGCATGTTTGTATATCAAAGTATATTATTGGTAAAACTATTTTTGTAGATTTTTTAGTATTTTATGGGATTTTATATAAGCCAAAAAGACTAACTTTTTTATCCCAGAAAACTGTTTCAGGCTTCAGCCAAGTCGACTAGTCGACTTAACTAGTCGACTATACCTGAAGTCGGTCGACCGGGCCGGTCGACCGACGTGCACAAATGTGCACGCCTGTGTGTACTGGTGGACGGTCGACCGTGCCAGTCGACCGCTCCAGAGAGCAGTGCTCTCTGGAAAGTTCGGTCGACCGCACCGGTCGACCGTGGCTCCAACGGTCAGAAATCCGACCGTTGGCGGTCGACCGGGCCGGTCGACCGGCAGTACTGACAGATCCCAACGGCTATATTTTTCTGGCCTATAAATTGGGGGGTCTTGTTATTGTTTTTCATACAAGATTTTGGAGACCTTTAGAGCCAGTTTTTCCCATACTTTCAGAAGAGTTTTCTCCACAAAATAGTGAGCAAATATTTCCTATCTAAAGGGAAGATTTTATAAAGAGTGTTAAAAGAGATTTCTTGAGTTTTCACCATAGTTCTTTCCTTGCTTTCTCACAATCACTTGAGCTATCCATTGCCTTATCTATCCATAGGATTGTGTTGTGAGAGTTTGTGATTGGTGATCAAAGTGTTGTAGATCACCAAAGATTTCATCTTTGTACATTGAGGAGACGGGCAAGTGTGCTCGTGGTGGTTTGGAGTTCGGTTGTGAACTCTTTGGTTCGAGGTGCGGCCTCGGCAAGCTTGTGGGGCTTGCGTGTGTACGGGACTAGGGAGTTCGAGGGCTTGTAGGTGTTGCGGCACCGAGAAGAGATCCATTGGGATCTTGCATAGTGGAAATCCTTCGTGTGTCGAAGGCGGGGATGTAGAGCAAGTGTGCTCGAACCTCGAAACATACCCTTGTGTTTGCGATTGCTATTCTCTCTCTTTGTCTCTTGTTATATCTTGCATGTTATTTATTGTGTTCATCTTTATATGCATGATATATTCCTTGTGCTCATATTGATATATTGCTTGGGATTGTGACTAACACTTGTATTCAACCAAGAGAGCCAACGCGGCACCTCAACCCATTCAAGGGGAATCTAGAGGAGTTTGTCCAGAGCCCTTCACGGGGAATTCGGCAACACTCTTGGTTATACGTGGTGTTTAGTGTAAAAGATTTAATTAGGTCATAATTGTTTTTAGCTTCCGCATCATTTGCATCATTTGGCATTAACTGACCATTAGATTAGCCATCACCTATTCACCCCCCCTCTAGGTGATTTACATACTAGTCTAAGAAGTACTTTATATGAAATATGTCATCTGTCCTCAAATATAATCTGGGCCAACTAACCAGTGGATCGAAATGAGTCACTGTCTAAGTACATCGCTACTAGGCCTAAACCAACAACGACAAATTAGTTACGCATAAAATGATGCCGATACAAGCTCATATCAACTATGTAAGTAAAGTGAATAATCATAGATGTCTCATGAAGTGGTACAAGTAATCAAACTGGTAAAATATAATAGAAAGTCACATGAAATGATAAGTGTAACATGTAAACGATACCGACAATGGTAAATAAGAAAGTGCACAAGAATGAACACTCATATGAAATGACGCGGTTTCAGAACCGAATCGCTGTCTGGTCTTCACTGCACGAACCGGTACTAATCTATGGATCATCTCATGAATCGGTCTTCGAATCGCCTATGTATTGGGTCCACAACGAGCACGAATTCGAATCGGGTCCAGATCTCCTGTAGCTGGGTTCAGACTCATCGAACAAATCTGAAATGCTATAGCACGCAATCAACACATACATATAAACATAAATACACGATTAACACCCACACATGCATATGGACACACACGTGTATACCCACACACGTACATATACAAGCATACACAACAATACATATATATAAACATGCCATACATACATACATACACATGCATCACCTATTCAACCATGCTCACGCATCCACACACAAAATCATGCATATACATCATGCACCAAAGACACTCACGCACACACACTTGCATGCATGCATATATATTTACCAACATACCCCTACACATAAAACACACTTCCCAATTATTACAAGATTACCCCTTACACTTATAAATACACTAAACTCGAGGCGATTTGCGGCGCACCGACGGAGGCTCTGGCGGTGGCGTCGGGGGCCGCAGAAGATGTCGTTGGATAGAGCATCTCGCCATGAAGGGCGTGGGTACGTTCGCGCTCGCCTACGGTGATCCATGGCGACCCACGGTGTAACGCCCCGATCCGGCGGGTACGGAGACGTTACTGCGACGTATATACGCATGTCAGAAATACCCTCACGTATATACGCTAAGCATCAGTACAGGCAAGAATCAGAGTACGGAAGCACGTGGTGCATTATACATTCCAACACATGAGTACAATTACAAAGTTATCACCAGCGGTGACAAATATTACAATAATATTACATCACCGATAGGCGCAAATGCGAGAATACAAAGGGATGTACAAGAGTGAACAGTATCAAAGGCACTCACGAGTTTACAAAAGGAAAACTCGAGAGGCACACAGGGGGCCTGGAAGGATAGAGCTTCGGATGGTCCGCTGGAGATCCAAGCTACCGATGCGCTTTTCAGGTCAGCAACTGGGATTCTACAAGCTCCAAGCTCCGACATGTTCCAAGCTCCAGGACCTGGACATGAGAATCCAGGGGAGTCAGATAGAACTCCCCAGGCGAGTGGTGATACGAAAGCCAGATGGCGTGCAAGGATAAACACACGTGTATCGATAAAACTGAATCATAATCATGCATTGAAAACCGTGTCGTGAGCATAGGCATGTATAAGTAGGTAGATATATAACAAGTGATATCAAGCAGGAACTACTCATGGAATGATAAGATAAGAGCAGTAGACTGATGGAATGGAACATGGGTAATAAAACAGGGTATGAGTAGCTAATATGATAATAATCATAAAATCGGAAATCCAATGTAAAACCCGATGGAAGCAAACTCGGCAAAGCATACAACGGATCCATGGCTGGCATCTTTTATTATTATTATTACTCGTCTTACCCTGATGTCTAGATATGTGAACTAGCATCCCAGCACACATATATCCACATCTGAGTAAAGCAAGGTTGTTATTGGAAACCAACGGGGGTATCAACGAACAATGTTTACAGTGGGTCCCGTACATACCCGGGACCACGGTTCAGGATTGTTCCGTTGCTTGGTGGACGGAACCTGCCGCAAGGCGATCAGGAGGGTCTTATAGGATGCCCTTATCAAGATGGTACCAAGAAGGAGGGAGCCAGCACTCCCCTCGGTCGCCTGGAGGCCCACAGGTCAGACCGAAAGTTTTAGTTGCACAACATGCCTAGTACCACTGTAAACACGAATATGTATTGATAGCCGCAAGTTTCCCCCGACCCGATGCAAGTTGTTCTTTTTAAGATTTATTATGTAATTATCAATTTACGGGAATAGCAGGTACAAGACAGGATCAAGAGTTCAGGAGTACATGAGTACTATAAATTCAGGTCACTGTATATATAATACAGGATAACAAGTACAAGATTCAAGTCACTGCATGTAATGCAGGATAACAAGTATAGTATTCCCGTAAATGAGATAATCACAGGTCAAGTATATCATGCTGGGTGTCAAGTGATAGCATGACAGGAGGATGATATTTGGCAGGTGACAAGTCATGTCAAGAGAGTGATATTAGTCTGGTGGCAAGTCATGCCATAACAAGAGGTCTTGCCAAGTAGTAGCAGGTCTAGTGATAACATATCATTTGACAAGTGAGATAGACTGGTGTAAGATATTAGCATGCAATTGACAGGTACTAAGTAAAGCATGTCAAGTGTTAACATAACAGGTAAATACATGGCATGTGATAGAGTAGTAGCTGAGCACAACCAAGCGGAGCTGAGCAAGCTGGAGGCACATACAGCAAACAGTATTTAACACTGGAGCGTCTGGCAAGGTTACCGGGACAACTCGGCTTAAAGTGCGAGTAGGAAATCTGGCAGCATCTCGCCTAGACGATTCTAGTGGTAAAGCGCTGAACGCTGATCATGATAACCAGGCGGAGCTGAACAAGCTGGAGGCACAGGCAGCGAACAAAGTTTAGACACTAATGCGCTTGGCGAGATTACTGGGACGACTTGGTTTAAAATACGAGTAGCAAATCCGACAGCATCTCGCCTAGACGAATTTAGTGAATAAAGCGCTGAGCGCTAAGTATGCTCACCAGATGGAGCTGAGAAACCTGACGGTCCCAATCACTTCTCTTTTGAGATAGTGAGAGACCGGAGGCTGAAGGGTCCGGAGGTCAAGTACGCTCGGGGTTAAGCGCACTCTCGGTGGCTACTAGCCATCCCAGGAGTGGACAGAAACCCAGAGTCCAACGACCACGAAGGGTCGGCCACGCATGGTATAAAGCAGTAAAATACAACACAGGCATGGTATATGTACAAGAATTAAACTACCCTAATACAAGTATTCGTCACAGAGCAATACATGTCCAATCATTAGCACTCGGCCATACACAAATACAGGGACTCATCCCAATACAAAATGCATTTAAACATGGAATAAAATACATATCGACCCGACAAAGCGGGGAAACCCAAATGGAGGCGAGAGCGAGGACACTCGCCTAAATCACCGGAAATGCCGAAAAGTCCGAAATCCATGGAACTCGCGCCCGCGCCATAAATATAATAATATATAAATATTAGAGAGAGAAAGTGAAGAGGAGAGAGAAAGAGTTAGAGAGAGAAAGAGAGAGAAACCTAGAGAGAGAAGTATATGGAAAGAGAGAGTGCACAGGGAGACGCGGGTTTTTGAGAGTGAGACGCAGGAGTCGCAGACGCGGGAGTCGTGTCGCGTAGATGCCACAAACGCGGGGTTCGACACCCGCGTTCAAGTCAGGACGTGAGGAGAACGCGGACGCGGACGTGGGTTCCGCGTCGCGTTAGCACAGGAAGAACACAGACACGGGCATTAGCTCCGCGTCGTGTTGACACGAGAGGGACACAGACGCGGACATGGACTCCGCGTTGCGTCAATACAAGAACGCAAAGGCCGCGTTAAGGAATTATTTGGACGCGAGGATGAGTTCCGCGTCTATCAATTAACAGAGACAGAGAGCCAGGGAGTGGGACGCAAGGGGGAGACGCAGAAATGAGGAGAGAGGGAGATCTAGAGGGAAAGAGATTAGAGAGGGGAGAGAGAAATCAGGAGAGAGAGAGAGAATCTTGAGAGAGAGAGATTGTAGAGAGAGGAGAGAGAGTAGAAAGAGGGCAGGAGAGAGAAAGGACAGGAGAGAGAGAGAGAGGAGTTCAGGGGGGCTGTTGCCCCCCACGCATACGCACAGCGCCCCCCTCTAGGGGCGCTCGGCCTGGCCGCCGGCCAGGCCACGCCAGGTGGCGGCGCTGGGCGGCGCCGGCCACCGGCAGGGGGGAGTGGCGCCGGCCACTCCGAAGCGAGAGGGAGAGAAAGAGGGGGCTGTTGCCCCCCTGCTCACCTCAGGTCACGGCTTGGCCTTGCCAGGCCGTGGCCAGGCCAGCCCTGGCCGTGCGGCCAGGGGCGCCAGGGGGACGGCGCCAGAGGCGGCACCGCCGGACAGGGGCGGCCACGCTGGCCGCCCAAGGAGGGGAGAAAAAGAAAGGAAAAGAAAAGGAAAAGAGAAAGAGGAAAAAAGGAAAAGAAGGGAAAGAGCTCGCCGGAGTTGGCCGCCGGCCTGGGGTCACCGGCGAGATGGTGATGGTGACGGTGGTGGCCGGATCTTGGGGGAGGAACCGGATCTAGGGGGAGGAAAGAAAGAGAATGAAAAAGAAAAGAAAAGGAAAGAAAGGAAAAGAAAAGGAGAGAGGGGAAGGAGATGGCCGGAGTTTGGGGGTGGTTGCTCGTCGGCGTGGCGGCCGGAAGTGGTCGCCGGAGCGACCGAGGGGGGCCGGTTGGTCGCCGGTCACCAAATGGAGGAGAAGAAGAAGAAGTGGAAAGAGAGGGGAGGAAAAAGAAAAAGAAAAGAAAAGAAAAAGAAAAGGAGAGAGAGTGATAGGTATTGATGGATGGGAGAGAGATTAAATGAGGGGAGGTGAGGTGGTGTCGCCCACGTGGAGGGGAGTGGGCTGAAGTCGGTGGAAGAAAAGAAAAGGAAAGAAAGAAAGAAAAGAAGAGATTGGGAAGAAAAATAATAATATTATAATATGGCCGCGAAATATCGACTGTTCCAGAAAAATCCCCAAAAATACCCAGAGGTAGAAAACGTCATCCTGAGGAATAATATGAAATCGGTTTTCAGAAATATAATCCCGTTTTCAAATTAAAAATCCGGAAGTCAACCGCCGATACCGGTCTACACCGGGTCGGCCGGATTTTGATAAATTCTGAAAAATCTCAGAAAATGTATTAAAGAATAAAATATGATTTTAAGAAGTAAAGTGAAATAGGAATTCAGAAATTCAATTCCGATTGTAAACTAAAAATCCTGGAATCAACCAGCGATACTGGCCGACACCAAATCTGGTGGAACTTTGATAAATTCAGAAAATCCTCAGAAAAAGTATTTGGATAGGAAATGTGATTTTAAGAAATAATGCAAAAAGATGCTACTAGTAATTCCACTCAGTTTGTAAATTAAAAATTCGGGAATCGGTCAGCGGCACTGGTCGACACCGGTTTTGAAGATTTTCAATTTAATTCAGAAAAATTCTAGAAAATCATAGAAAATGTAAAATATTGGAAAATGATGTTTAAAACTGAAATTGGTCAAATCTGAGTACTGGAAAGACCAAATCGAGTAATACACTAGGATCGGGTCCTCGGTTCAGAGAAGGGCAGACTCTGAGTCCGTGAATCCAGATCCAAGACAAAACGATCATATAATATTCATAATACAAAACAAATACAGGAAGTAAATCAAAAAATACGATCGAAAAATCTGAATACGCAACTAAGTACGTATTCTGGGAGTGGGGTGTTACACACGGGGTGACGGAAAATGGCTTCCACACAAGCATATAAACCTACATGAAATAATAATACACACACCCATTCTCTTATAATTAACACACACACTCAAGTACCCAAAGTAACCAAATATATAACATTCATGCAATGTACAATAACTCAACAGAGAAAAATTAAAGAGAGGGGGAACTCACGCCTGCGGGTTGGAGCTCGGGGCTGCCGCTGGATGTTGCCGTGGATAGGGGCCTAGTGCACGGGCTATTGTTGGCACGACTGGGGTTCTTGCGCGAGTCTGCAAGGGGCTCGGCTGGATATGGGTGGGTGAAAAGCCATGGAAGAGGAGACGGCCTTGGAGGAATAGATGGGGATCCGGGCTTGGGGTCCTGCTGTTGCCGTGGCTGAAGGGGGTGTGCGGCGTCTGTCAGCTGCAAGGGAGTTCGGCCGGAGGGGAGCTGCTGCGCTGGTATACTGCTGCTGGTCTGCAGTGGTTGTTGTCGCTGCTGCCGTGGAGTTGTTCACCAAAGAGAGGGGGTTTGGCAGTGGCTGTTGCTAGACTTGTTGCTGCGACATGGAGAAGAGATCTGAGGTGTTGGCCTGATGGGGGTGTGTTACCGCGTGCCGCCGGAAAGGAGATGATGTGATGGTGGTGGCGGGGATCGCCGGGGCTACTCACGGCAAGGGATGAGGGGGTGGAGTCTCGAACGACAGGAGGAGCTCAGAGGTTGCTCAATGTCAAGGGGGATGAGGGCACACGGAGGGCTGCTGCGGCTGTGATGAGAAGATTAGGGGGAAAGAATATTAGGTTTAGGGTTAAGAATGGATTATATAGGATGGGTTACGGGTTAACGGGTAGCGGGTTTGGGTATGGATTAGATAATGGGTTTGGTCTAGAAAATAGGAATGGGTAATGGGATAAAGGGTCTCAGATTGAGTTGAAAATGGATATAGGATCAAGGGTTATTGGGTATGGATCAAGGAATAAGGCATGAATAGAAATCAAGGGAAAAGAAATACTATAAATACCACTACAAAAATAATAATAGTACTAATATTAACAACAACAATACTTAATTAAAATAATAATAATAATAATGCCAATAACATTACATGACCACACTAATAATAATAAATAATAGTAACAATAATGATAGTAATAATAGTATTAGTTAACCAAATAAAATAGCGATATTAGCAAAATAATAATATTAATTAACAATAATAAAGGTGATAGTATTAATAACTAATAATAAAAATAAGAATCATAATTAGTAATATTAATTGTAATTAGTAACACTAATAATAATAATCTTAATAATTAACCATACAATAATAATAATAATAAATAATAATATTAGTAACACTATTAATAAATAAATAAACACTAACAATATTAATAATAATGATACTAATAGTAATAAGTAATTAAAAATACTGATAAGAAATAATGGCAATAGTACATAAAGCCAAAGTGTCATTTACTATCTTTAAAAATAAATTTGTATATTTAATAGTAATAATTATGAATCAAGCTAAATAATAATAAGAAAAATCAGTAAATTAAATTTTATACTTTACAAAATAAAAATACAGCACTTTTAACTAGGGATCTTACAATTATAGGGTTTTACCTACGCTGGGGGTCTCGTTTTGGTGTCGCGTCTTCATTGAGATGAATGCGATGTTGAAGTATGGTTGGACTCAATCCTTTTATATCGGTCATAGTCCAACCAATGGCTTTCCTATGTTTTCTCAGAATAGCTTTAATATTCTCTTCTTACCCGTCATTTAAATGGGAGGCAATAATGACAAGAAAGGTCTCTTGTTCGCCTAGATAGACGTACTTGAGATGCGCAGGTAAGGCTTTTTATTCTAAGGAAGGGGAGGCTCACTGGAAGGATGAGTCAAATTTATTGGCTTCACAATTAGTCTCTAAAATTGCATATTTCATATCACATCTTCACATTTATTTAATATTAAATTTTGTTAATAATACCTCTCTTGCATGTTTCTAGGTCCATGGCATGAAATGAAGAAGAAGACCCAAAATGACCATTTAATTAGTGATTAAAAGCCTACAAAGATAACCATTGACCTTGGAGGGTGATTTCGTCAAAACCAGGGGCTCAAAACCAGAAACTAGGACATGCAGCCGAGAGGGGGACAGGCGAGCAGGCGCAACAGGCGGCGCTACGCGCACTGCCCTGCTACAGCCATGAAAACGCAGCTTTGGCTACATTTCCACGGCTGTACTGGCGTCATTGCGCCAATACTTCGGGCTAGGGTTTATTCCCCTGACCCCCGTTCTCCTAGTGCCTATAAATACCCTTCCTTGGTATTTTACAGGGAGATGTCTAGACAGTTAGGATAGTTTTCTTCTTCATGTTATAGTTTAGGGTAGTTTAGGTTAGTTGCTCTTCTTCATCCTTCTTTGTATTTTTCATTTCTTGTAGATCTTGTAATAGGAGAGAGAGTGGTACATGGTTGGAAAACCAAGAGTGCTTGTAATAGAAGGTGGCAATCTATGAAATGTTCTCTCTTTAGCTCTCTTTGTTTTCTTCTCTCTAATTTCTTTTACATGTTTAGCTAATTTTCTCTCATGGCAACTAACTATTAACCACTAATTTGCGTACTTCTTACTTGATAATCCACATGAATCTAATAGTCTCTACTTGACCTTGCTCTTGCAAGAGCCACTGATGGCCTATCATAATGGATTCTAATACTCTAACATCCTAACTCTCTAACAAGCTAACATTACTTTACTCCATACTTACTCTTGTTTAGTTTTGATGATTTAAGTGTAGCTTACATTTGTTTTGCTAAGTTTGGATGTGAAAGTTATCTTATGGGTCATGCTTTGAAACGCTTTTGAACCAAGGACTAGCGATGGCCATGGATACATGTGAGGCAACTATCACTAAGAGGTTAGCATGGTTAGTAGAGCCATTAGTAGTTAGCAACCATGAGTTTTCTTTCTGTTTTACTTTGTTTTAGAAATATATCAAAAAACTACCAATATCTTATCTTCTATGTTTCCCATTTCTTCGTGTTTCATCGTACTCTTCTCTTTTCATTCTTTGTTTTCTTTTCTTTTCATTCTTTAAAACGTTGAAGAAATTTTAACACACACGTGAACATTCCAGTAAAGCATCTATCACTTCTCGTCCCTGTGGATTCGACCCGTTTAGCCTCTATGCTATAATAGAAGTATCGAAACAACACTTTTTGTGCACGGTTTTCCCCCGACTAAACTTTTGGCGCCGTTGTCGGGTATGAGAATGATTTGATTTCACATTTTTGTTAACTTTTCTTCTTTATTTTTGGTGTGCAGGTCAAATTTTTAGCATTGCAAAAGTCCACACTTGCTTTTGTGTGGTTGGGTAAATTCTTGTATATCGTTAAATTCTGCTGCTATTCTTTGTTTATATTACCTGTGCACTGTAATAATTTTAAGAATTAAAATATAGAAATTGGATGCTTTAAGACGGTTTAGATATTTGCATCTAGGCACGTGTCGATTTCAATTCCAATATACTATATTTTGTTCTTGTGTTGTTGTGATCTTGACGGAGGTGTACATATTGCATTGCATATAGTTAGGACAAACATGTGGGTGATTTACTCGCTTTGTGTGTTTATTCTTATCTATATCATGCACTTGCACTAATTGAACTTAAGTGCAAAACCTAATACAACATAAGGTGGGGAAGTCATTACCCTCCCTTAGCCTAAAAATCACCTCCCCACTTACACAACCCAACCCTTAATAAAAATTGCTAGACAACACCCAGGGACATCTCAGACTCATTTAGGAGATTGACCTAGAGGGAAGTTGTTAGAGTTTGACACTTATCAAATCGGTGTCTAAGGTCGGGGATTGAGAGGCGAAACCTCGAAGAACAGTGGTTTGACATAATTAGGCCCGTTGCTCCGGCACGGATACCTCCCACTGGTCTTGCCACTACCTGGCCGATTAACTTGTGGTCAGATTTCTACAAGGTACCCCCCGTGGACAGTCTAACTAGTTAGGAGTCGTCTAGGTCTAAGTCAACCCTAGCATAGCCTTGTTTTCTTTTTCTTTTTCTTTATTTGTTTCCTTGTTGTTTATTTGTTTGTTATCTTTTTTGTAAATTGTGATATGGATTTCAACAATAATAATTTTTCCAATGCTAATATGAATCCTTATTTCACCCCAAGCTCATTTGACTCGGATAACTTCAATCTGGTTATGTACAACATGAACCAATCATATACGCTGAATTGGGATTATTTGTCTCAATATGACCCATACTCTCAATCTTATGACCATATTTTTCAAAATAATTTCAACTCTTCACAGAGTCAATGGGGATTCACCTCCCCCAAGTCAAATTTTCAACCACCTTGTCCATAATTTTCATTCCCCAATTTGGATTCATATCCTCCTTTTCCTGTCCCACCAACTGAAGAAAATCTAATTTGGAAAGGAGTATGAAAGCCATGCTTGAGTCCCAACAATAAATTCAAAATTTGCTCAATTCACAAATTTTCCCAAATCAAACTCCATATACTCCTTTTCTAGAATATCCAATTGAAAAAGAATTTGAGCTAGAAAAGCGTTTGAAAGTCTGTTGTGAAATGGCGCAACAATTTCAAAATATGTTAGACTCATCATCCAACCAAAATTTCAAGAATCCTACTCATCTTTTCCAATCGCACCAATTCAAAATGAACAACCATCAGTCCTGTACTTGAGTATGGAGCTCTTGCGTGAGTCCGAGCAACAATCACAAAATCTGATGAACTCACAATTTCACCACAATTTTCAAAATCAACTTCCATACTCACCTTTTCAAGAAGTACCAATTGCAAAGAGTATGGAAAAAAAACATGATTCAGACTCACAATTCTGTTACCCGGCCTATTAGTAGGTTAGACTCAATAATGAGCGAATTGATCAATGAGAGCGAGGAAAGTCTTTCTTGTCAACTTTTGACCAATCCTTATATCCCTAACTCTACCGATTGGACCCAAGAATCATGCTATTTTGGAAATCAAGATTTAATTTTAGCAAATCCATTAAAACTTGACCAAACTCCAAGGTTTGAAAATCACATTGACATTTTGGCAAGTTATCCCTTTCTTGAAATTGACATTGAACATGAAAGTGATCCTGAACCTCAAGTTGGTAATTCTATTTCACTTTTTGACTAAATAATAACTCCGGTATCTTTATCAGATTTTTTCCCTATTCAGGAATCACCATTAAATCCTGTACCAGTACACTGTGAAATTAAATCACCAATATCTTATGATCATTGATGGGAAAAGTGTGTGAACATTAATTCTTTGGTTTGAACCCATTTTTGAACCAATTTTGACTCTCACGTTTGAATCTCGACTTGATATGAGTCAAATTCTCGAGTCGGTATCGGTTTTTGTTCCTGTTCCATTTGAGTCTAAGTCAATCATCTCCAAAAATCACACTTTATTGTTAGACAAAAATGTTACAGAAAATGACTCAGTAATTATTTTTGAAAATTTGAAATTAGATGGGGATAATTTTTACATAAAACCATTCACTCATTCATTCTTTTATTGGTCATATTAGAGAGGTCATTGGTGGGTTCCTTCAAGATCCACATTATCTTGATTGAGTAGCAAAGCTTGGCCCAATCAGACCACCACCGGAGCCATCACTATGAGGTAATTTTCCTTTCCTTCCCATTTATTTCATATATATATACATTCACAATGCATTGAGGACAATGCATGAGATAAGTATGGGGGAGGGTTTACTAAATAGATTGTTTTAAATTTTCTTTCTTTTACACTTCTTTTTAGGAACTTTTTAAAATTTTCTTTTGTATAAAATCTTTTTTTTTTTCTTAAAACTTTTTCTTTTCTTTTTACAAAATTTTTGAAACAAGAATAGTTTTGATTTATTTTTAAGAAAATTAAGATTATCTTAGGAATTAGGAAGACCTAAAATTATGAAATTTTAAACTGAGTCAAAATAATAGATCTTTTTTAAATTTTAGGATAAGAAAGTTAGGTTGGAAAGATAATTTGATCTTGAATTTTTTGCCTTAGATTTATGCATTTCACACCTCCACAATTTTTTGGGATTGAAACAAAGATTGATAATGCCATAAAAATATATATAAAAAAATGATGCTAATAAAAACCACTTATTGAAGCTGGAATTATGCCTCAGGAAGTATGATTATTCATGCTTAAAAAGACGGACAAAATCAAAATAATCTCCTTTAATTTTGTGGCTTTATTTACTCGAGTCCTTAAGCCCGAGGGATGTTTTCTTATCTGGTAACCTAAGATCATCTGGTTTGGGAGTCACCGGCTAAAGGCTCACTACCCGGGTACATAAGAAAGCCTAAGAAAACTAAGGAAAGAAAAAAGAAAAACATAATAAGTATACACAAATAAATGGCATGAAAGTTAGAGTCGATATCCCAAAATTCTTCATAGTTCATAAAGTGCATATTTTTCTAAGAGTTTTATGAAAGATCAAAGAATCAATTCAATTTTAAATTCTTACGTTTAATTTATAACAAGATTTTGCATTTCGACTTAGTTTAAAGAAAAATAATTTCTGGTTAACCTATGACTTTAGATCACTTAAATTTTCGCAAAAATACTTTAACACTTTTCTCTATTTCAAAAATGCATTTTCAAAATACTAACATTTGATTTCTTTCTTTATGGATTTTGTGGGTGTAATCTGCTGAAAATCCTCAGGAGACAAAACTCCTCCTCTAGGGGAAACCTAGAGGTTTAATGGCTTGTTGCACATGCTCAGTGGAATCGCGTCACCTGCGAAAGTAGTGTAATAATTTCATTAGTCTTTTTTTTTGCTTGGGACGAGCAAAAGATAAGTGTGGGGGTGTGATTAGTCTCTAAACTTGCATATTTCATACTAATCTTCACATTTATTTAATATTAAATTCTGTT
The DNA here is from genome assembly GCA_038442645.1 of Agave tequilana. Classification (NCBI taxonomy): domain Eukaryota; kingdom Viridiplantae; phylum Streptophyta; class Magnoliopsida; order Asparagales; family Asparagaceae; genus Agave; species Agave tequilana. Next base: position 71,985 of record JAVJIF010000231.1, on the reverse strand, counting down.
AATAACTACCTTTCTTGCATGTTTCTAGGTCCATGACATGAAATGAAGAAGAAGACCCAAAATCACCATTTAATTGGTGATTAAAAGCCTATAAAGATAGTCATTGACCTTGGAGGGTGGTTTCGTCAAAATTAGGGGTCCAAAACCAGAAATCAGGACATGCAGCAGACAGGGGACAAGCGGGCAGTGCGCAGTAGTCACCACTGCGCGCGCCGCCTTGGCACAGCCGTGGAAACGCGGCTTTGGTCGTGTTTCCGCAGCTATTGGCGCTGTTGCGCTAGTACTTCGGGCTAGAGTTTGTCCCCCTGGCTCCCGTTCTCCTGGTGCCTATAAATACCCTCCTTTGGTGTTTTACAGGGAGATATCCAGAGAGTTAGGGTAGTTTTCTTCTTCATGTTGTAGTTTAGGGTAGTTTAGGTTAGTTGCTCTTCTTCTTCCTCCTTTATATTTTTCTTTTCTTGTAGATCTTGTAATAGGAGAGAGAGAGAGAGTGGTACATGGTTGGAAAACAAGAGTGCTTGTAATAGATGGTGGCAATCTATGAAAGGTTCTCTCTTTAGCTCTCTTTGTTTTCTTCTCTCTAATTCCTTTTACATGTTTAGCTAATTTTCTCTCATGGTAACTAACTACTAACCACTAACTTGCTAACTTCTTACTTGATAATCCACATGAATCTAATAGCCTCTACTTGGCCTTGCTCTTGCAAGAGCCATTGATGGCGCATGATGATGGATTCTAACACTCTAACATCCTAACTCTCTAACAAGCTAACATTACTTTACTCCATGCTTAGTCTTGTTTAGTTTTGATGGTTTAAGTGTAGCTTGCACTTGTTTTGTTGAGTTTGGATGTGAAAGTTATCTTATGGGTCATGCTTTGAAACGCTTTTGAACCAATGACTAGTGACGGCCAAGGATACATGTGAGGCAACTATCACTAAGAGGTTAGCATGGGTAGTGGAGCCATTAGTAGTTAGTAGCCATGAGTTTCTTTCCGTTTTACTTTGTTTTAGAAATATATCAAAAACCACCAATATCTTATCTTCTATGTTTCCCACTTCTTCGTGTTTTACCGTACTCTTCTCTTTCATTCTTTGTTTTCTTTTCTTTTCATTCTTTAAAACGTTGAAGAAACTTTAACACACACGTGAACATTCTGGTAAAGCTTCTATCGTTTTTCGTCCCTGTGGATTCGACCTGTTTAGCCTCTATGCTATAATGGAAGTATCGAGGAAGCCAAAGCACACACACTTTAACTTTTGATTTCAAAACAACAATTTTTGTGCGCAATTTTCCCCCATTCAATCCACATTTGGTGAAATAGGGTTTGAGGCCCAATTCATAGCAGATTTGACAACCTGATCAAGGTTAAAGTCATCAGACTCTAACTCAAAGTCATACTCAGTTTCTAATTCCAATTCTTCTCCATGTTCACTAGTCAAGTTCTTAATGAGGTTGACTTCAAATGTTTGATCCTCAACATCACGGGGTTGCTTTCCTAAGTTGAAGACATTGACTTCTCTAGTCATGTCTCCAAAGGTTAACCTCATAAACCCATTCCTATAATTGATAATAGCATTAGCAGTAGTAAGGAATGAGCGCCCTAAGATAAGAAGAGTTTGAGCTCTAGGATTGAAAATAGATTGTGTCTCAAGATCTATGAAATCAACAGGGTAGATAAACTCCCCGACCCGGATAAGGACATCATTAGTTTTCCCTTGGGGACTTTTACTGAACGGTTAGCCAGTTAGATTGTGGCTCGAGTTGGACTAAGATCGCCTAACCCGAGTTATTGATAAACTGAGAAGGAGAGCAAGTTGATCTTGCCCCCAAGTCAAGAAGTGCACGACTAATCTCGGCTTGTTTTATAGTGCAGGCAATGGTGGGATAACCCGGATCCTTGTACTTGATAGGGATCAGACCCGACAGTAGCTCACTAATGTTAGTGGCTAAGAAGACTTTCTTGGGTATATTAGTCTTCCTTTT
>JAVJIF010000231.1:0-65000 GCA_038442645.1 Agave tequilana | reverse complement strand
TAAGTAATGTATAAGTTTTTAGGATCCTCTTTTTTATTCATTCTTAAACTTAGTCTTTATATAGTAAATTGTTATCCAATTTAGGTAAGGATCAAAATTGAAGTTGTGTATAGTCTTTTTTGTTACCAAAAATTATATGCATCCTTATGAATTTTTACTAGGAATTCCTTAACTTGGACTCTCATGCCTTTTTATTATTATATATTTATTTATATTTTTTTTAAATATGTATAACTCATCTAATTTTCTTTCGTGTAAGCAAGAAGGCTTCTTGAGGCCCTCATACCTAACTAATTGACTATTAGATGTGTTAGTACATATAAAAATAATTTTTCTTAGTTTAGGCTTTCTAATCCACCCATGTAGCGAACTTAAAGTCGGTGGCTCCCAAACCGGTCGGCTTTAGGGCACCAGGTGAGAAAACACCCCGCGGACTCAAATTCGAGTGAACTAGGCCACAAAACTAAGGACTTTATTTTATTTAGAACTCACCTTTAGGCGTGAATACTTATGCTTCTTGAGGCACATGTATCCAGCTTAATTAGTGATTTTTTTTTTTAAATATATGAGGCACAAGGGTCTTTGTCTTAGAATCCTAGATATGCATTAGGTATGCATATTTCATTAAGATAAAAATCAAGACTAATTACTTATTCAATTTCTTCTCCTATACCTAAAAATTCAACAATTTATTTATTTTGACCAAGTTTTTAGAAGTCCTAATCATGATTTTCCTTGTTCTTAAAACTAACTTAGATTTCGTTCAAAAGATAAGTCAAAATATTGTCCTTTTTATAACATTTTTTTTATTAGCGAATTTTTGTTAGTTTCTACCTATGTTAGTATGTTAGTAAACCTCCCCCCACACTTATCTCATGCATTGTCCTCAATGTATGAATGAATGCATATATGCATGAAAAAGAAGAAGGGAAGGCAGAAGTTACCTTAAGGTGGTGGTTCCGGTGGTGGTCTAATTGGGACAAGCGTTGCTACCCAATCAAGATAATATAGTATTTGGTGGAACCCACCAGAAATTTTCCTTACATAACCCACTAAAATGTATGTATAATCATTTTTAAAATTTCCACCCCATCAAATTTCCAAATTCCACAATTAGTTTCAGAGTCAATTGTATCAACCGCCTTGTCCCAAAATGGAGTATGAAAAGATGGAATGATTGACTTGGACGTCATAGGTACGGGAACGAATACCGACTCAGGAAAGAAACTTAAATCAAGTAAGGGTTCAGGAGTCGGGCTAGGTTCAGGAAGTGGGTCCAAATCAATAAGTTGAAATTCAAGTCCACAATCGTCTTCCCACAATGGAATGTGACTCAATATTGGTGATTCAAGTTCAGGAATGATAGGTGTAGGAATCAAAACTGACTCTAAAATATTACCTAAGTTGGGTAACAAAACAGGAGTCAATAATGATTCGGGAATTTGAACTTGATCACAGATTTGAGAATCTAGGTCACATATCTCATTGGGTTTAATGTTATAAAAATGAGAACTTGCCAATTTATCCATGGGACTTTCAAAGTTATAAAATTGGTCAAGTTCAATATGATCATAAAAAATGGGTGATTCAATTTCATGATGAATTGGAACAGGATCCAATGTTGACTCAGGAAAAGTGAAATCAGGTGGAGACACCGGAGTCATTATTGAATCAGGAAGTAGAATTGAATCACCAAGTGGGAGATCATGATCATATTCATGCTCAAGTTCTATTTCAGGAAAGGAAAAACTTGCCAAACTATCAAAATTTGGAGTTTCGACAAGTTCAAATGATGGTACTGAAGTAGAATCTTGTTGTCCAAAGCAACGTGACTCTTCGGCTCTAAGAGAGTGGTCAGCGAAGGCAGAAATGGCCGAACTGTGAGAACGTAAAGATTGAACCATCATATCTATTTCATGATCACGGGCTAATCTAGCCTGAGTCATGGCTTCAAGCATCCTTTCATAGTTGATAGGTGCATCATGTTGTGATTGGACTTGAAAGGATGAAGTGTAATTGTGATGAAGTTGTGAGTCGGTGGACTCACGCATAATCATGTTTGCGATTGATGGTAATTGTTGCTTGGACTCATGCATACTCATCATTTCCTGGATAGATGGTAGTCTATTCTGACTGGGTAGATCTGAGTATGAATCTTGGGAATATTGTGGACAAGGTGAAGACGGAGGACAAGTCGGTTGAAAATTGGACTCGGGGGAATCGAAACCCCATGAACTCTGTGAAGAGTTGAAAGTATGAAAATTATGGTCATAAGATGGGGGGTATGGGTTATATTCATTCGGATAAGACCATTCCGGCACACTAGGTTGGTCAAAGTTGTGATATGCCGGGTTGGTAATATCCGAAAAATAGTTAGGTGTGTAATATGGATTAAAATTGGAAAAATTATTATTATATGCCATATCACACCAACACAACAAAAAAAGAAAACAAACAAATAAACAAATAAAAAAGAAAAAATTCTAACCTAAGTTAGGGTAGACCTATGACCTAGACGACTCCTAACTGGTTAGACTGTCCACGGGAGGTAGAGTGCAGACTTTGACCACAAGTTAATCAGCCAGGTCAGGGCAAGAGTGGTGGGAGGTTTTCCGTCAAAGACGTTCCTTAATTAAATAACCACCAATCTTCGGGCTTTCGGCCCTCAATCCCCTTCCTAGACACTGATTTGGCAGGAGTCAACTTCCAGCACTGTTTCCCCTTAGGATAATCTCCTAATTGAGTCCGAGATGTCTCTAGGGCCAACGTCTACTAATTTTAAGTTAGGCTTGGGTTAGTGAGTGCTTGCGATATGATTTTTGGGCTAAGGAAGGGTGATGAAATCCCCACCTTATATTGTTAATGGGTTATGCCCTTAGAATAAATTTGTGCAAGTGTACAAAATATGTAAATAAGATTAACTCAAAGCATCAACCAAGAGATGAGTCCTATTCTATATGCAATGCGAACGTACCTTACTCCAGCACTCTTCAACAGTAAAATAAAGGAATTGAAAAGACACGTGCCTAATATGCAAACGTCTAATCAATTTTTTATCTTTATCAACAAATATTTTACTGTTGGTTAATTAGCAGTGTACAGGTTTATCACAGAACAAATTGGAACAGAGCAGAAAACAAATCTTGCAATTTTTAGCAACCTGCAGAAATTGCAGTTAGTAGTTCACTACTAAGGCCGCGTTTCCGCGGCTATTGCCGCGGATTCGCGGCACTATTGTAGGCTTTGATGCTCTGCCTTCGAGGGCAGAGGCACAGAGTTGCTATATGTCCACTTCTGCTGTTATTTTTCATGTTCTCCAAACCTGCAAACAGAAAGAATAAAAGAATTAGTTAATTTTTTTATTTAGAGAAAAACTTACGGTCCCTCCCCGGCAACGGCGCCAAAATTTTGATTGAGATTTTCCTGCACACAAAATAATGAATTTTAGATTTAGGAAAAGGATGTGCAAGGTGCTCAATTCTAATCCGTGGTAGCAATGGCTATGCGGGTCGTGATCCTCAGGGAGGGACTAGCGATGGAAGCGTTTAAGTAAGTTATCTTTTTTTTTTATTTATTTTGTTATTAATAATGGTATTTACAATGAAGTGGGAAGAAAAGAATGATGTGAGTCGGTGATCTACACTAAAATTACAAAGAAAGAAAGAAAAACTAAAAATAATTACTTACCTCTTCTGCGCTACTTACCTTTGATCCGTTTGCAACGACTTACCTTGTCTTGGAAGGCATGCAAGTATGGGATATAGGATCTTTCACCTTCTCGATCTACACTACGAAAAGAAAAGACGAACTACACTAGCAAGAAAAGGCTTGTTCATCTCCATAGGCCATCAAGGGCACTTCTTCGGCTAGGCAGTCTCGAAGCGATCGGATCTCACGGTTTGCAAGACATCAGGAAGAAGAAATAAAATAGAACAAGAATTGAAGAACATAAATAAACAAGAATAAAAGTACAGAAATAAACAAGAATAAAAGAACGAACCTTGAGTGGATTTTATTAACAATGGAAGAAAAGTAAACTTACACCGCTGTCACCTCAGTACAAGTATGAACTCCTTCCTCCATGAAAGCTTCCTCCACTCTCAGTTACAAAAATTACAAAAAGAAAAACCTAACCTAAATTACAAGTTAGCCTAAAAACCCTAGATTTAGCTCTGTAGATTCTGTACGCCCTTCTCGGTTGTTCTGCAGGGGTATTTATAGATGCAGAAGGAAGTACGTCATCTCTGCTGGCCACGCGCTTTCGTGCGTGGCCTCCTCTGGTCCGTCCATCTAGGCATTTTCCTTCTGGAAGGTGCATCCTTACTCTTTATCTTGAGATTTCGAGATAACTTGGGAAGCAAGTTACCCTAGATCTCAAATCTTCCCATATCTTTTAAATGAAATTTGCTATCCTTCTTAGGCTTTTATCCTCATCCTACAAGTGTTTAGGGTTGAATAGAAGTCTATCTTCCCTCTTCTTTTAGTATTTGCAACTTTGGCCCTTGGTATTTGCAATTTTGACAATTGATAATTGCAACTTTTACATTGGGCTTTAAACATGGGCTTTTTGGGTTCTTTTGAGGCTTTATTTCTTTATTTTTATTTCTCGAGGCCTGCACACAATAAATCATAAAATATTAGTAAATGTGCAGAATTATAGGAATAAATATGAAAATGTGATGGTAAATGTAATGATAAAAATGCACTTTTCACTACCAATCAAAGAGGTTTTTAAAGAGTAGGTCAATTGGAGGTTCTTGAATTATATTCTCATGCGATATATCATTAATTGGCTCATCGAAAGTGAAGATATTCAAATCAAATTTCCTTTTTTAAAGGGGACTCTAAAATTAGGATCTCTGACATATGCCTTCTCATTAGGATAATCGCATTCATTCTTAAATAATTCATCAAGAAACACAGATTCATTCTCTAAAAAAATACCTTCACTTTTTTATCACAATTTTTAACAAAGTTTACCTCAAATGTTTGGTCTCTTATCTTATGAGGTTGTTTTTCTAGATTGAAAACATTAACTTTTCTAGTCATGTCCCCAAAGGTTAGGCTCATAGACCCATTCCTACAATTGATAATAGCATTGGCAGTAGTAAGGAATGGGTACCCTAGGATAACAGGAGTTTGAGCCCTAGGATTGGACACAGGTTGTGTCTCAAAAACTGTGAAATCAACTGGGTAGATAAACTCCCCGACCCGCATAAGGACATCATTAATTTCTCCCTTTGGAACTTTCACAGAATGGTTAGCCAGTTGGATTGTGACTCGAGTTGGACTAAGATCGCCTAACCGGAGTTGTTGATAAACTGAGAATAGTAGGAGGTTGATACTTGCTCCCAAGTCAAGAAGTACATGACTAATCTCAGCTTGTCCTATTGTAACACCCCGCTCCCGGAATACGTACTTAGTTGCGTATTCAGATTTTTCGATCGTATTTTTCAGTTTACTTCTTGTATTTGCTTTGTATTATGGATTATTTATATGAACGTTTGCCTTGGATTTGGATTCGTGGACTCGGAGTCAGCCCTAATCTGAACCGAGGGCCCGATCCTAGAATATTGCTCGATTTGGACATTCCGGTATTCTGATTTGACCGATTTCAGTTTTAAACATCGTTTTTCAATATTTTAGATTTTCTAGGATTTTCTGGAATTTTCCTGAATTAAAATAGAAAATCTTCAAAACCGGTGTGGACCAGCACCGCTGACCGACTTCTGGATTTTTAATTTCCAAATGGAGTCAAATTTTGAGAAACCGCTTTCACATATTTTCTTAGAATAATATTTATTATCTTAATTCATTTTCTGGGCATTTTCAGAATTTATCGGATTTCTGCCAGATTCGGTGCCGACCGATATTGGTGGCAGATTCCAGGATTTTTAATTTAAAAAATATAAAGTATTTCTTAAAACGAATTTCACCATGATTTTTAAAATAATATTCTTGATTTTTGAGAATTTTTGCGGGTCGTTCCGAGATACTTGATTTTGGGACGATTTCGGTATTTTCCCGAAAGTTTTCCGCATCCGCAACCGAATCCCGGGAATCCGCCACTCTAATTATTTTCACTTTTTCTTCCAAGAGAATATCTTCCCTTTTTCATTTCTTTTCCTTTTTCATTTTTCTTTCCTTTTTTTTCTTTCCACCAAATTCTCCAAACTTCTCCATTCTTCCATTTTCTTCTCCAACCTTCCACCAAAATATCTCCTCCAAAATATCTCCACCTCACCCATCTCCATGGCTGGCCATGATTGGCCAAGAGAAACACCTCACCCCTCCACTTTACAATTAAACCCCTCTCTTTTCCATTTTTACATCACCTTCACAAATCCAAATCCTATATAAATCTTTCCTTCTTCATTTCACTTCATTTTTCTCTTCCTTCTCTTCACCAACACCTTAACCTCCACCAACTCCTTCTTCATCTCCACCATAACAACCACCACTACAACTTCTCCAAACTCCTTACCTTCATCTTCTTCCTCCTCCATCTCCATGGAAACCACCACAACTCCAAAACTCCACCAAAGCTTCCACCTTTTCCTTTACCTTTTCCAAAACTACCACCACCATCAAAACCTCTTCATAAAAACCACCGCTCCATCATCTCCTCAAGGGCCGGCCCCTCCTTTTTGGATTGGGGCCGCGTTCTCCTCCGTTGGCAAGACCTAGGGCCGGTACCCTCCTTTTGGATTGGGGCCGAACTTCCCTTCGTCGGGCGCAGCAAAGGAATCACCTTTCCTCCTCTCTGTTTGTTTCCTAACGCGGATCTCAACCCCGCGTCTGGGCAATCCCTTAACGCGCTCCGCGCGTTTCTGTATTGACACGACGTAGAGTCTATTCCCGCGTTTGTGTTCCTCTTGTGTTAACGCGACTCAGAACCCATGTCCACGTCCGCGTTTTCCTCGCATCCGCACTTGAACGCAGACCTCGCGTTTTGTGGCATCTATGCGACGCGAATCCCGCGTCTGCTATCCCACGTCTGCAATTCCGCGTCTGCCATTCTCGCGACGCGAACCCCGCGTCTGCTATCCCGCGTCTGCTATTCCCGCGTCTGCCATTCTTGCGACGCGAACCCCGCGTCTGCTATTCCCGCGTCTGTGATTCCCGTGTCTGCTATTTTCGCGACGCTAACTCCCGCGTCTGCGAACCCTCGCGTTTCACCCTCAAAAACCCGCGTCTCCCTGTGCACTCTCTCCTTCCATAATTATGGCGCGTCCCGAGTTCCGTGGATTTCGGACCTTTCGGCATTTCTGGTGATTTAGGCGAGTGATCTCGCTATCCTCTTGCCTCACAATTTTATTGGTTATGCGAGTGTTCTCGCTTTCTTCTTGACTTTCCTATTTCATTGGTTATGCGTATTTCATTGGTTGTGCGAGTGTTCTCGCTATCCTCTTGCTTTCATATTTCATTGATTATGCGAGTGTTCTCGCTATCCTCTTGCTTTCATATTTCATTGATTATGCGAGTGATCTCGCTATCCTCTTGCTTTCTTACTTCATTGGTTATGCGAGTATTCTCGCTTTCCTCTTGACTTCCTATTTCATTGGTTATGCGAGTGTTCTCGCTCTCGCCTCCATTTGGGTTTCCCCGCTTTATCGGGTCGATATGTGTTTCATTCCATGCTTACCTGTATTTGGTATTGGACTGGGTCCCTGTAATTGTGTATGGCCGAGTGCCAATGTCTGGACATGTATTGCTCTGTGACGAATGCTTGTATTATTCTTGTTTGTGTGGTACTAACATTGCAGGTACTCTTGTACCGACTCCGGGTTATGTTCACTCCTAGGCTGGCTACCCAATGGTTTAAAGCCGCACCCTTATTGGTTTCGTGGTAGCTACTAAGAGTGCTCCTAAACCCCGAGCGTACTTTAGCCTCCGGGCTTCCGCCCACTTCCTCGAAGGAGGAGTGCGCTTAGACCAACAGGTCTTCTTACTCCGCCTGGTAGGCACGCTTAGCGCTCAGCGCTTTAACGCTAGATTCGTCTAGGCGAGATGCTGCCGGACTTTCCACTCGCACTTTAGCCGAGTCGTCCCAGTAACCTCGCTAAGCGCTCTAGTGTTAAACACTGATTGCTGTTCATACTTCCAGCTTGCTTAGCTCCGCAACTACTTGACACTGACTCATGTTATACCACCTGTTCCGGTTAATCCTGAATGGAACTAAGTGCCACACGGAACAAAGTGCCACATCACACACGTGGTGGGGGCCACCTCTTGAATCCGCGGGGGCCACCTCTAGAATCCATTCCCCTCAGAACAAAGTGCCACATGGAACAAAGTGCCACACCACACATATGGTGGGGGCCACCTCTTGAATCTGTGGGGGCCACCTCTTGAATCTGTAGGGCCATCTCCTGCCTGTACCTGACCTGTTATCCTGAATTCTATACAGTGACCTGTACTCCTGAACTCCTGATCATGTCCTGCTCCTGTTATTCCCGTGAATTGATACTTGCTTGATAAATTATAATAATACAACTTGCACCTGGTTTGGGGGAAACTGATGGGCCCTGATTAATCATGTTTATGGTGGTCTTATCGAGCCGCGCGTGGCCAAATACTTGGGGATCTCCTGGCGGCCACCAGGGATTCCGTGGGGTGTGCTGGCACCCCTACTCCTGATTATTCCTGCCGGGTATGCACACGCCCTAGGCCTATTTCTATGGGATCTGCGATACTCTATTCCTGTTCGGGCGACCATAAGTCCCGGTACCTAGCGGTACGTTCCGGCTCAGCACCGGATACTCCTGAACCGTTGTCCCGGGCATGTACGGGACCCATCCGAAACATGATTCATCGAACTTTATCAGTTTCCAAATAACTGGCTATATAAGTTGTGAGTGGAAGTATGTGGAATGGGACACATACTGAAGCTTGGAACTTAGGCGGCCCTAATAATAATAAGCTATGTGAATCTGTTGTGTTGTTTTGTAACTCGGATTGTATGCGCTTGGATTACGGTGACATGAGATAAAGGTATATAGATGAGGGTTTCCTTTTTTGGATTATTCCTTCGACGTACTAGTCTCATGGAGCCTAACCTAAGTGTTTACGATTGGTTTTGCTCGTAATCGGCTTTACTCGGTTTTATCGGTTTTTATCAGTTTTATGTTAGTTTAGGAGATATCTAGTGGTGCCTGATATGATTCCTGTTATGACTCTTGTGACTCTTGTTATTCCTGTGATTTCTGGTTATGGACTCCTGTTATGCCTGTTATATACTCCTGTTGTGACCGTTGTGTGAATTGCCACAAATGCTTTCATCAGGTTTTATATCAGATTTCCAGTTTTATGATTATGATGCTATACCTGTTCATACCTGCTCTTTACCTGTATTCAAACCTACCTGTCTCCTGTTCTTATTTGATCATATCATGAGTACTTCCTGCCTGATATCGTTCGTTATATATCTACCTGCTTATGCATGCTCCTGCTCACGGCACAGTTTTCAATACATGATTACGGTTCGGTTTTATCGATACACATGTGCTTATCCTTACTCGCCACTTGGCTTTTGCATCACCACTCGCCTGGGGAGTTTCATCTGACTCCCCTGGATCCTCATGTCCAGGTTTTGGAGCGTGTGGATTTTCCCCTGTTGCTGATCAGAGTGGCGCAGCGGTAGCGTGGATCTCCAGCAGACCGTTCGGAGCACTATCCTTCTAGGCCCCTGTGTGCCTCCCGAGTTTTCCTTTTATAAACTCGTGAGTGCCTTTTATACTGTTCACTCTTGTACATCTCTTTGTATTCTCGCAATTGCGCCTATCAGTGATGTAATATTCATGTAATATTGGATCACCTCTGGTGATAACTTTGTAATTGTACTCATATGTTGGAGTGTATAATGCACCACTTGCTTCCGTACTCTGATTCTTGCCTGTACTGATGCTTAGCGTATATACGTGAGGGTATTTCTGACCTGCGTATATACGTTGCAGTAACGTCTCCGTACCCGCAGGATCGGGGCGTTACAGGGTGGTATCAGAGCTTAGGCTCTACATCCTCAGTACGTCCAGACGGCAAATTAATGGTAAAGAAATTTGCAACTGGAATGCATGAGTCCTGGTTATACACTCCAACTACAAGTACAGAGTTATCTATTTTCTTGATCATCTTTCCTTTGATTCCTAATCCCTCCTATCTTTCCCCTGTTTTGGTTTTTTGTAGCCTTTATATCAACTTAAGATATGAATAGACTAGAGAGGTAGCGGCTGGCTCTGACTATTGTTCAGTCTACTTGAGAGCCCTACCTATAGTGCTTCATATCTTGATTGGTATAAATTCCACCCTTGTCCTCTTTGTGTTCATTACCCCTTATCGAAATTGCGAGGACACAATTTTTTGTAAGGTGGATGGATTGTAACACCCCGCTCCCGGAATACGTACTTAGTTGCGTATTCAGATTTTTCGATCGTATTTTTCGGTTTACTTCTTGTATTTGCTTTTTATTATGGATTATTTATATGAACGTTTGCCTTGGATTTGGATTCGTGGACTCGGAGTCAGCCCTAATCTGAACCGAGGGCCCGATCCTAGAGTATTGCTCGATTTGGACATTCCGGAATTCCGATTTGACCGATTTTAGTTTTAAACATCGTTTTTCAATATTTTAGATTTTCTAGGATTTTCTGGAATTTTCCTGAATTAAAATGGAAAATCTTCAAAACCGGTGTGGACCAGCACCGCTGACCGACTTCTGGATTTTTAATTTCCAAATGGAGTCAAATTTTGAGAAACCGCTTTCACATATTTTCTTAGAATAATATTTATTATCTTAATTCATTTTCTGGGCATTTTCAGAATTTATCGGATTTCTGCCAGATTCGGTGCCGACCGATATTGGCGGCAGATTCCAGGATTTTTAATTTAAAAACTATAAAGTATTTCTTAAAACGAATTTCACCATGATTCTTAAAATAATATTCTTGATTTTTAAGAATTTTTGCGGGTCGTTCCGAGATACTTGATTTCGGGACGATTTCGGTATTTTCCCGAAAGTTTTCCGCATCCGCAACCGAATCCCGGGAATCCGCCACTCTAATTATGTTCACTTTTTCTTCCAAGAGAATATCTTCCCTTTTTCATTTCTTTTCCTTTTTCATTTTTCTTTCCTTTCTTTTCTTTCCACCAAATTCTCCAAACTTCTCCATTCTTCCATTTTGTTCTCCAACCTTCCACCAAAATATCTCCTCCAAAATATCTCCACCTCACCCATCTCCATGGCTGGCCATGATTGGCCAAGAGAAACACCTCACCCCTCCACTTTACAATTAAACCCCTCTCTTTTCCATTTTTACATCACCTTCACAAATCCAAATCCTATATAAATCTTTCCTTCTTCATTTCACTTCATTTTTCTCTTCCTTCTCTTCACCAACACCTTAACCTCCACCAACTCCTTCTTCATCTCCACCATAACAACCACCACTACAACTTCTCCAAACTCCTTACCTTCATCTTCTTCCTCCTCCATCTCCATGGAAACCACCACAACTCCAAAACTCCACCAAAGCTTCCACCTTTTCCTTTACCTTTTCCAAAACTACCACCACCATCAAAACCTCTTCATAAAAACCACCGCTCCATCATCTCCTCAAGGCGGCCCCTCCTTTTTGGATTGGGGCCGCGTTCTTCTCCGTTGGCAAGACCTAGGGCCGGTACCCTCCTTTTGGATTGGGGCCGAACTTCCCTTCGTCGGGCGCAGCAAAGGAATCACCTTTCCTCCTCTCTGTTTGTTTCCTAACGCGGATCTCAACCCCGCGTCTGGGCAATCCCTTAACGCGCTCCGCGCGTTTCTGTATTGACACGACGTAGAGTCTATTCCCGCGTTTGTGTTCCTCTTGTGTTAACGCGACTCAGAACCCATGTCCACGTCCGCGTTTTCCTCGCATCCGCACTTGAACGCAGACCTCGCGTTTTGTGGCATCTATGCGACGCGAATCCCGCGTCTGCTATCCCACGTCTGCAATTCCGCGTCTGCCATTCTCGCGACGCGAACCCCGCGTCTGCTATCCCGCGTCTGCTATTCCCGCGTCTGCCATTCTTGCGACGCGAACCCCGCGTCTGCTATTCCCGCGTCTGTGATTCCCGTGTCTGCTATTTTCGCGACGCTAACTCCCGCGTCTGCGAACCCTCGCGTTTCACCCTCAAAACCCGCGTCTCCCTGTGCACTCTCTCCTTCCATAATTATGGCGCGTCCCGAGTTCCGTGGATTTCGGACCTTTCGGCATTTCTGGTGATTTAGGCGAGTGATCTCGCTATCCTCTTGCCTCACATTTTATTGGTTATGCGAGTGTTCTCGCTTTCTTCTTGACTTTCCTATTTCATTGGTTATGCGTATTTCATTGGTTGTGCGAGTGTTCTCGCTATCCTCTTGCTTTCATATTTCATTGATTATGCGAGTGTTCTCGCTATCCTCTTGCTTTCATATTTCATTGATTATGCGAGTGATCTCGCTATCCTCTTGCTTTCTTACTTCATTGGTTATGCGAGTATTCTCGCTTTCCTCTTGACTTCCTATTTCATTGGTTATGCGAGTGTTCTCGCTCTCGCCTCCATTTGGGTTTCCCCGCTTTATCGGGTCGATATGTGTTTCATTCCATGCTTACCTGTATTTGGTATTGGACTGGGTCCCTGTAATTGTGTATGGCCGAGTGCCAATGTCTGGACATGTATTGCTCTGTGACGAATGCTTGTATTATTCTTGTTTGTGTGGTACTAACATTGCAGGTACTCTTGTACCGACTCCGGGTTATGCTCACTCCTAGGCTGGCTACCCAATGGTTTAAAGCCGCACCCTTATTGGTTTCGTGGTAGCTACTAAGAGTGCTCCTAAACCCCGAGCGTACTTTAGCCTCCGGGCTTCCGCCCACTTCCTCGAAGGAGGAGTGCGCTTAGACCAACAGGTCTTCTTACTCCGCCTGGTAGGCACGCTTAGCGCTCAGCGCTTTAACGCTAGATTCGTCTAGGCGAGATGCTGCCGGACTTTCCACTCGCACTTTAGCCGAGTCGTCCCAGTAACCTCGCTAAGCGCTCTAGTGTTAAACACTGATTGCTGTTCATACTTCCAGCTTGCTTAGCTCCGCAACTACTTGACACTGACTCATGTTATACCACCTGTTCCCGGTTAATCCTGAATGGAACTAAGTGCCACACGGAACAAAGTGCCACATCACACACGTGGTGGGGGCCACCTCTTGAATCCGCGGGGGCCACCTCTAGAATCCATTCCCCTCAGAACAAAGTGCCACATGGAACAAAGTGCCACACCACACATATGGTGGGGGCCACCTCTTGAATCTGTGGGGGCCACCTCTTGAATCTGTAGGGCCATCTCCTGCCTGTACCTGACCTGTTATCCTGAATTCTATACAGTGACCTGTACTCCTGATCATGTCCTGCTCCTGTTATTCCCGTGAATTGATACTTGCTTGATAAATTATAATAATACAACTTGCACCTGGTTTGGGGGAAACTGATGGGCCCTGATTAATCATGTTTATGGTGGTCTTATCGAGCCGCGCGTGGCCAAATACTTGGGGATCTCCTGGCGGCCACCAGGGATTCCGTGGGGTGTGCTGGCACCCCTACTCCTGATTATTCCTGCCGGGTATGCACACGCCCTAGGCCTATTTCTATAGGATCTGCGATACTCTATTCCTGTTCGGGCGACCATAAGTCCCGGTACCTAGCGGTACGTTCCGGCTCAGCACCGGATACTCCTGAACCGTTGTCCCGGGCATGTACGGGAGCCATCCGAAACATGATTCATCGAACTTTATCAGTTTCCAAATAACTGGCTATATAAGTTGTGAGTGAAAGTATGTGGAATGGGACACATACTGAAGCTTGGAACTTAGGCGGCCCTAATAATAATAAGCTATGTGAATCTGTTGTGTTATTTTATAACTCGGATTGTATGCGCTTGGATTACGGTGACATGAGATAAAGGTATATAGATGAGGGTTTCCTTGTTTGGATTATTCCTTCGACGTACTAGTCTCATGGAGCCTAACCTAAGTGTTTACGATTGGTTTTGCTCGTAATCGGCTTTACTCGGTTTTATCGGTTTTTATCGGTTTTATGTTAGTTTAGGAGATATCTAGTGGTGCCTGATATGATTCCTGTTATGACTCTTGTGACTCTTGTTATTCCTGTGATTTCCGGTTATGGACTCCTGTTATGCCTGTTATATACTCCTGTTGTGACCGTTGTGTGAATTGCCACAAATGCTTTCATCAGGTTTTATATCAGATTTCCAGTTTTATGATTATGATGCTATACCTGTTCATACCTGCTCTTTACCTGTATTCAAACCTACCTGTCTCCTATTCTTATTTGATCATATCATGAGTACTTCCTGCCTGATATCGTTCGTTATATATCTACCTGCTTATGCATGCTCCTGCTCACGGCACAGTTTTCAATACATGATTACGGTTCGGTTTTATCGATACACATGTGCTTATCCTTGCTCGCCACTTGGCTTTTGCATCACCACTCGCCTGGGGAGTTTCATCTGACTCCCCTGGATCCTCATGTCCAGGTTTTGGAGCGTGTGGATTTTCCCCTGTTGCTGATCAGAGTGGCGCAGCGGTAGCGTGGATCTCCAGCAGACCGTTCGGAGCACTATCCTTCTAGGCCCCTGTGTGTCTCCCGAGTTTTCCTTTTATAAACTCGTGAGTGCCTTTTATACTGTTCACTCTTGTACATCTCTTTGTATTCTCGCAATTGCGCCTATCAGTGATGTAATATTCATGTAATATTGGATCACCTCTGGTGATAACTTTGTAATTGTACTCATATGTTGGAGTGTATAATGCACCACTTGCTTCCGTACTCTGATTCTTGCCTGTACTGATGCTTAGCGTATATACGTGAGGGTATTTCTGACCTGCGTATATACGTTGCAGTAACGTCTCCGTACCCGCAGGATCGGGGCGTTACACCTATAGTGCAGGCAATGGTGGGACAACCCGGATCCTTGTACTTGACAGGGATCAGACCCGACAGTAGCTTACTAATGTTAGTGGCTAAGAAGGCTTTCTTGGGTACATTAGTCTTTTTTTCTTGGTGCACATGTCCTTAAGAAATTTTACATAGGATGGGACTTGTTGGATGGCATCAAGGAGTGGCACATTTATCTTCACTTGGTTGAAGATCTCAATTATTTTATCCATGTGTGGATTCTGCTTGTTGTTCTTTAGCCTATTAGGAAATGGTACTATAGACTTGTACTCCTGACTGGTTGATTTATCTGTTTCAGATTCGTCAGATTTTGAAGGATTGGGACTAGATGAGATGGATGCTGGAGTGTGATTGTGCTGACTGGGATTGGGTGGTGTTGACACTTGGTAACTTTCTTTCCCGACCTCAATGTATGAATAACGTTACATTGAATCAATGATTGATCCTCAGCTAAATAAGCTTGTTGAGAATTCCTAGGACTCATAATTAGTTGACTGGGTAAGGTAACCTTTTGCCTCTCATTCTATGGATGGCTAATTAGCTCATTTGACCCTCTAGCCTCTATATTATTTGCATGAGAGAATCTTGGTTCTTCATGTACCTTTTCATATTTCATTCAAATTCAGTCATTCTCATTTTAAGCTGAGGATTCTGAAAAGGAGGGTTGTGGAGCTTGGTTGGAAAAATTTTGTTGATAATGTGAAAAATTATTAGGAGAATTGTGAGGGTGATTTGGAAAGTTAGGTTGATGATTGGAAGAATTATTAGAATGATGGAAGTGGCTTGCATAGATTGACCGTGGGTAGTCATTGTTTTGTTGGCTCCATGAGAAATTTGGTGATTTCTCCAGCCAGGATTGTACGTTGGTGCGTAAGGATCATTATTCGGCCTTGAAAAGACCGCATTCATCTATTCTGGAAAGTGTTGTTGAGCTTGAAACATAGGACACTCCTCAAACACATGATTCATGGCCTGACAGTAAGTACAACCCGGAATTGAAAATTGTTTTGGCTGACTTGATTAACTGGACTTGATTCCTTAGTTTCTAAATCTTTCAGTCTTCTCTCTAGGTTAGCTAACTTAGTCTCGTTAGCTATGGATGATTCAATTGAATGGAGACCTTCTTTTGAAGAGATGGAGTTTGGATTCCTAGAGCTTTCACTAGTTGGTTCCCACTGGATGGTCTTTTCCGCTAGATTCTCATATAAATCCCATCCTTCATTTTCATCCTTCTGCAAGAATCCCCTTTGGCACATGTTTTCTAAGAGGGTCTTGATTGAGTAGTCTAAACTATCATAAAGAATTTGGTATTGTCGTCATTTCTCTGTTCCATGATGAGGACATTGACAAGGAGGTCTTTGAAGCGTTCAAAGTACCTCCAAAACGGTTCATTAGGTTCTTACTTGAACTAGGGTCTTATGAATTGGATAGAATTTCTTCAAGAAAACCTTGATTAAACCATCTCAGGATGTGATAGAGCCCACCGCTAAGCTATAGAGCCATTTCTTGGCTAAGTCCTTAAGAGCAAATGGGACAAATCTCAACCTAATAGCATCATCTGCAAGGTGTGGGATTTTCATCATTAAGCGTACGTTCTCAAATTCTCTTACGAAGAAATAAGCATCTTCGGACTCTAAGCCATGGAACTTAGGGAGTGTGTTGATGAACTGTGGCTTAAACTCAAAGTTGTGTTCACCAACCGATTGAAGTTAGATGCAGGATGGAAGTGAGGTTCTAATGGGATAGAACCTATCCTGAAAAGATGTCGGTTGAGCCATAACCGAATCTGGTTTTGGTTCAAACTTGGGTGGTGATGTGTTTCTAGTCAACCTAGATGAATTACGGTCTCTTGACCACACTTGCATACACAAACACAATCACAATCACAAACAAGTTCACCAATAGTTAACAAAAGAAAACAACTAAGCCTAGTCTAAGGTAGCCTTGACCTAGACAAGTCCTAACTAGTTGATTATCCACAGGAGGTATTAGACTTTGACCACAAGCTAATCAGCCAGGTCAGGGCAAGATTGGCGGAAAGTATCTGCGCAAAAGCGACGGGCCTAATTAAGCCAAACCACCAGCCTTCGGGGTTTCAACCCTCAATCCCATTCCTAAACACTGATTTAGCAGGAGTCAAATTATAACACCTTCCCCCTTAGGATAATCTCCTAGTGAGTTCGTGATGTCCTTAAGGCCAACGTCTATCAAATTTTACTTAGGCTTAGGTTGTGCGTGCTTGGAGATGGTTTGTGGGCTAAGGAAGGGTAATGACTTCCCCACCTTATCTTAATTTGGGTTTTGCCCTTAAAATTGATTGTGCAGAGTGTGCAAAATATAGAAAAGTAACATTCAAAAGCAAATATCACCCAAGAATATTTTCTAAACTATATGCTATGCATACGTACATTGTCTTTAGCTATCTGCAACAGTAATTATAAAAGAAACGTAATTAGACAAATGCCTAGAATGTAAGTCTAAACGTTTTTTAAACAATTAACAATCACTCAGATTACTGTTGGATTAAAAATAGGCAGTGTGAATATCAGATATAGAAAGAATAATACACAAAACTGTATTTTTGTGAAGCAGTATGTCCTGCAAAAAAGAGTTTTTTAGTAGTCCAAAAATTTTCAAACTTGCACTGCAATTTCTTGAAATTCTGTTTCCTACTTTCGAGAGTAGGGGCACAGAATAGCAAGTCTTCTCCTGCAAAGTTTAAGCGCAAAATCTAAAACTTGACGTCCCTGAAACAAGATACCATTCTTGTTAGAAAATAATTACACCATTCCCTCCCCGGCAACAGCGCCAAAATTTGATTGTAAAATGAAAGTAATAAGAATTACCGTTTATCTATGGGCTAACGGGTCGTGTCCACAAGGAGGAATGTGATGAAAGCTTTTTAGTATTTTTGTTTAGAAAGCTAAGAATGGTGCTAGTATTTTTAGTTGAAAAGAGAATGGAGAGAAGGGAAGTAATTTAAAGAAAAACTTAAAACTTAGAGAAGGCTTTAGAAAAGGTGATCTTTAAAAAATGATAGAGATTGTTTGGTGGTTTTTAATATAGGAAAAGATCTGGGCTCACTAATTTTCTAATCAACTACTTACTTATCTCAAGAACATTTTGGTGCATCACTTTTATCATAGGCAAAAAACCTTTAGTTTCTTTTAATGTCCAAGTAAAACAAATAAGATGATTTTGGTTTAAATCTTAAGGCCTTTCTTCACACATCATTAAAAAGAGAATGTTAAACCATCAAGCGCGAAGAAGCAAGTATGAAATAAAAACATCTTAAAGATATTTGTGTTTTGAAAGTTCAAGTTTAAAAGAAAAGCATCCTCATGAGCTTTCAAGAACAAAGTTTAACTCAGGCATTATTATGATTCAAGAGAGTCGCTTTCATAAAAATTAATCGAGAGAAAGGAGGTAGAAAAGATTAATTAGTGAGCCCAGAAAATAAGTTTAGCTACTCATGAATAATGCAAAATAAGACATGAAAACAAAGACATACCTGTGAATTGGAGAAGAAAAAGAGACGCTTTGAACCTTTATTGATGTCACTTCAATCTTCAGATTACAATCACTCTATTCCTCTCTCTCTCACTGGTATTTGGACTGAACTACAAATTAGAAAACAGAGATACAACTTCTCTGTACTATCTAATAAAGAAGCTAAATCCTAAAAATAGACAAGAAATTTAATCCTAGTTTCGCCCCTCTTTTCAGTGTAAAACCCTGCCTTTTATAGGCAAAAACCCCAGAGGGAAAGGTGTGAGGAGATAAGGGGAGCAAACGCTCACCTTATCTCCACCAACAAGCCGCGAATCCACAGCTTTGGCCCAGATCTGCGGCCAGGATGTGGCCAAATGGCCACATCCTGGTAGAGATCTGGCTGGCGTGAGATTTGGCTCCCTTTTGTCTGGCTGGATTCACTGTTTGGCTCTGATTCTAATCTGATCTTCGGTGATTCTCAAGCTAGCCGATTTGGATTCTTATAAAATAAAATTAAGCAGTTTTCAACCTCTCTGATTTGCCATGATCTATCCTTATTTTCTGATTTTGAATTAATTCTAAATTAAAACAGAATTTGATGGGCTTTTGGGCTTGATTCTCTTCCCTTTCTTTTAGCAATGGGCCTGCATTTCATAGAGAAAAATAAGACTTTATTAATAGGATTTATTAGATAATAAACATGGTAATGTGACAATATATATGCAATATATGTGACCGATCAAACCTCTAGCCTTTGTATTGTTTGCATGAGGGAATCTTGGTTCTTCATGTACCTTTCCATGTTTTTCTCAAAGTCAATAATTCTCCTTTCAAGTTGAGAATTCTGGAAGAAAGATCGTGGAGCTTGGTTGGGAAAGTTTTGTTAATAATTTGAAAAATTGGGCGGATGGTTGGGAGAATTGTGATGGTAATTAGAAAAGTTGGGTTGATGATTGGAAGAATTATTGGAATTATGAAAGTGGCTTGCATGTTTGACCGTGAGTGGTCATTGTTGTGTTGGCTCCATGAGAAATTCGGGTGATTTCTCCAGCCAGGATTGTACGTTGGTGCATAAGGATTATTGTTGGGCCTTGAAAAGGCCGCATTCATTGGTTCTGGAAATTATTGTTGAGCTTAAAACACAGGACACTCCTCAAACACATAATTCATGGCTTGACAGTAAGTACAACCTGGAGCTGAAAATTGGTTTGGGCTGACTTGATTGACTGGACTTGGTTTCTTAGTTTTTAAAGCTTCTAGTCTTCTCGCTAGGTTTGCTATTCTAGCCTCGGCAGCTATGGATGATTCAATTGAATGGAGAACTTCTTTTGAAGAGATGGAGTTTGAATTCCTAGAGTTTTTATTAGTTGGTTCCCATTGGATGGTCTTTTTAGCTAGATTCTCATATAAATCCCATCTTTCATTCTCATCCTTTTGTAAGAATCTCCCTTAGCACATGGTTTCTAAGAGGGTCTTGGTAAAGTAGTCTAAATCGTTATAAAGAATTTGGCATTGTCTCCATTTCTCTATTCCATGATGAGGACATTGGACAAGGAGGTCTTTGAAGCGTTTAAAGTACCTTCAAAATGGTTCATTAGGTTCTTACTTGAACTGCATGATGTTTTTCCTAATGAGAGCGGTCTTATGAATTGGATACAATTTCTTCAAGAAGACGTTGATGAAACTATCCCAGGATGTGATAGAGCCTGTCGCTAAGCTGTAAAGCCATTTCTTGGCTAAGTCCTTAAGAGCTAATGGGACAAATCTCAACCTAATAGCATCATCTACAAGGTGTGAGATTTTTATCATTAATCATACTTCCTCAAACTCTCTTATGAAGAAAAAAGCATCTTCAGACTCTAAGCCATGAAACTTGGGAACTGTGTTGATAAACTGAGACTTGAGCTCAAAATTGTGTTCACCACCGATGGAAGTTGGATGCAAGATGGAAGTGTAGTTCTAATGGAATAGAACCTATCTTGCAAAGCTGTCGGTTGAGCCATAATCGGATCTGGTCTTGGTACAAACTTGGGTGGTAATGTGTTTCTAGTTAACCTAGATGAATTTGGGTCTCTTGATCACACTTGCATACATAAACACTACCACAAACAAGTTCACCAATAGTCAACAAAAAAAGACAACTAAGCTTAGTCTAAGGTAACCTTGACCTAGACAACTTCTAACTGGTTGATTGTCCATAGGAGGTATATTACAGACTTTGACCATAAGCTAATCATCCAGGTCAGGGCAAGATTGGTGGGAGGTATCCACGCAAAAGCGACGGGCCTAATTAAGCCAAACTACCAGCCTTCGGGATTTCGCCCCTCAATCCCTGTCCTTAGACACTGAATTGGCAGGAGTCAAATTCTAACACCTTCCCCCTTAGGATAATCTCCTAATGAGTTTGAGATGTCCCTAAGGCCAACGTCTATCATATCTTAAATTAGGCTTAGGCTGTGCGTGCTTGGAGATGGTTTGTAAGCTAAGAAAGGGTAATGATTTCCCCACCTTATCTTATTTTGGGTGTTGCCCTTAAGATTAATTGTGCAAAGTGTGCAAGATATAGAAAGTAACATTCATAAGCAAATATCACCCAAGAATGTTTCCTAAACTATATGCTATGCATACATATCTTGTCTCCAACTATCTTCAACAGTAATTTAAAAGAAATGTAATTAAACAAATACCCAGAATGCAAGTCTAAACGTTTTTTTAAGCAATTGGCAATCAATCAGATTACTGTTGGATTAAAAATAGGGAGTGTGAATATCAGATATAGCAGAAATAATACACAAAAACTATATGTTTGCAAAGTGGTATGTTCTGCAAAAAAGAGTTTTTAGTAGTCCAAAAATTTCAAGCTTTTGCGCTGCAATTTCTTGATATTATGTTTCCTACTTTCTAGAGTAGGGGCACAGAATAGCAAATCTTCCCCTGCAAGGCTTGAGTGCTAAATCTGATTCCTTGACGGCCCAAAAATAAGACACCAAACTTATTAGAAAATAATTACACTGTTTTCTCCCTGACAACCCAAAAATTGATTGCAAGTAAATGCAATGAGAGTTACCATCTAGCTTTGGGCTAACAGGTCGTGTCCACGAGGAGGAATGCGATGGAAGCTTTTCGATGAATTGTTTAAAGAACAAAGAATGGTGTAGGTGTTTATTTTATGTTTAAAAAGAGAATGGAGAGTATGAAAGTGATTAAAAGAAACATTGAAAATTTAGAGAAGGCTTTGAAAAAGATGATCTTTAAAAGGCTTGAAGATTGATTCGTTGTTTTAATATATGAAAAAGATATGGGCTCACTATCTTACTACTCAATGATATGTTCTCTTAAAATTTTCAGTGCCTCAACTTGATCATAGGCAAACACTTAAGCTTGAGTTTTGAAAGTATTAAGCAAAGCAAATAAGATTCTTTGGAAAAAATTGACTCTTTTTCTTAAAAAATCATCTTAAACTGAATGTTAAATCATCAAGTAATCTTTCAAGTATGAAATAAAAATAAGTTCAAGTGATGTTTTAGAAAATAGAAGTTTAGAAATTCAAACCCATCCTCATGTGCCTTCAAGAACACTTTCAAAGAAGCAAGACTTAGATTATGGCATACATATGATTCCGTTGAGTTCTTAGCATCAAAACCATTCAAAACAAGAGGGATCGAAGAGAGATGATAGTGAGCTCAGAAAAACAAATTTAGCTACTTATGATTAAAGTAAGACAAGACATGTAAATGAAATAATACATACCCGTGAATTGGAGAAGAAGAGAAGCCTTGAACCTTTATTGATGTCACTTTAACTTTAGATTACAATCACTCTTTTCCTCTCTCTCACTTGTATCTGGACTGAACTTGAATTAAAAACAGAGATACAAATTCTCAATACTATCTAGCAAAGAACCTAAATCCTAAAAATAAAGAGAAAAACTTAAACTAATTTTCGGTTCCTTCTTCTCTGTAGAATGCAATATTTATAGAAAAAAATCAAACGAGGGAGAGCGTAAGAAGATAAGGGGAGCAAATGCTCCCCCAACAGAACTAACAAAGCCATTGAAACACGGATTAGGCTGCATTTTCGTGGCCTGGGTATGGCCAGGTGGTCACACCCGGGGGGTAAAACTCCTGGTTTAGCGATACGTCTTTATTTCTTGCTGGTTTTCCCGTTTCAGCTCGTAGATTTTGTGAAACTGCTTTTGACCTTTGCCTTTAACCAATTAATTTTGGAAGATTTGTTTTAACTAGTTTTCAATTTCTCTGATTTGCCATGATCTGTCCTGATTTTCTGATTTCAAATTAATTCTGAATTAAATCAGAATTTCGATGAGCTTTTGGGCTCTTTTCTCTTCCTTTTCCTTTAGCAACGGGCCTGCATTTTATAAAGAAGAATATAAGACTAAATACATGATTTATTAGTCAATAATTATGGAAGTGTGACTTATATATGCAATATATGTAACCAATCATGACTATCAACACGGTTGAGAAGTTCAAAAGAGGCACAATAGGCACTCAGAGAAGCCCACAATGGCATGTACGGGGCTCACTGATTGTTAGAAAACAGAGTTTAAGGATGGTGTAATCTGAAAACTGCAGTGTTCTCTGATTTCTCGCAATTTAACCGCAATAGCAAGTGGCTAAGTGGGTCAATTCCACATGAAGGAATGCGATGGAAGCTTTTCAGTACTATTCTTCAAGTGATCTCTTCTCTGCTTAAGAAAAATAAAGAGAAGAGAAGAGAAAAAAAAGAAAAGAAAAGAAAATTATTTTGTTTTTAATTTAAGAGTTAGATGATTTTAGAAAACTAGAGTTTTGAAATTAGGGTTTTGAAAGAGAACTAAAAAGAAAAAAGATTTTGTTTTTAGAAAATATGGAAAAGGTCAAAGCTTACTAATCATCTAACACACCACTAACCTACTAACCTTTTAGAGAATATTCCTTCACTTTAAATCAAGAAATCACTTTGAAGTTGCACAAGACATCAAGCAAGTCATATAAGATAGTAAAAACTCCTACTTGCATCAAAATTTAACATTAGACTATCAAGACAATCCAAGCATAAAACAAAGAAAATAATCAGAATTTAACATTAAACGATCAAGGCCATCCAAGATAAAATAAGAAAAGTAATTGACTAACACTTAATCAAAATTTAACATTAAGATAATCCAAGCATAGAATAAGAAAAATAGTTAACTAGTGTTTAGCAAATAATAAATTAATACCCATCCTCATATGCCTTCAAGAACACTGGCATAATCACAAAGCATATATATAATTCAATCTGGTATTCAAATAAAGAATTAGAAGTAGTAGTGTTTAGACATTAGCAAGTTATGAGGGGATTTAGTTAGGCATGATTAAAGCAAAGTAAAGCAAAACATGATAGATGAAATAAAAGATTGCATAACAAAAAGAAAACAAGTAAGTAACAAAAGAGATTGAAAAGAAGAACTGAAAAATCTTGTATTAAATCTGTCACATTTAGTTACAAAAACTCCTTCCTTCTTACAAAATCACACTTTTTCTAAAAACTTAGGAAATAAAAACTACAATTTGGAAGAAAAAGAAACTAAAGAAAATCCTAAGCATTGATCTCTGATTTGGAGATATAAATTATGAGAGATTTCAGCTCTTTAAATATGCCTCAGAGCCAATCACTATAAGATACACATTTAGAGTTTTAATTCAATCCAAATTCTATATGGGGAATTCAATTTTGAATAAATTTGCAGCAAGTCAGCGTGTTGATCGCTGAATATGACTTATCAGACGGCTGAATTGAATACAATGGTCAACATAAGAACTGTAGCAGTTTAATTTTTCTTTCTTTATCCTCTTGAATCATTAGATTTGAGTTTCTGTAATGAAAGTTATGTTTAAAATACTAAAAGGTGTTCAGTCTAAATTCGAGTTTGAATTAATTAGAACACTGAATTTAATTAGGATTGCTATAAAATCCGAATTTAATTGGGTTCTTTGGGCTTGTTGGAGTTTCTTTTTTCTTATCCTACCTAAATAAGTCTATGCATACTGATAATAAAAAAGAGAGTTAAATAGAAGAGTTTAATAAAAAATAAATATAAAAATATTATAATAAATATGTAAAATTGATATGTAGTCACACCCCCACACCTACCTTTTGCGAACCCTCGAGCAAAACAAATAAAAAGAAAAACTAAACTAGCCCAACCTAACTCACTTTCGTAGGAATCAAGATTGTATTTATCATGTGCAATAAGCCGTTAAACCTCTAGGTTACCCCTAGAGGACGAGTTTTATCTCATGAGGGTTTTCAGTAAATTGCACCCACAAAATCCATAAAAGAAAGAAAAAATAGATAAGAAAAGACTAAGATAAAAAAGATAATTAAAAATAATGATAACTAAAAAATAAAGAAAAAATATAAAAAAGAAAAAGAAAAGAGACTTTTTTCTTTGTATTTCACAACAAATAGTCACTAGCAATTAAATTCATAAGTTTCAAGCAAGTTTAAGCATAATCGAGTTCAATCATAAAATTAAGACATCTAATCATCTTTTCTAGAGATTTTAATTACAATACTTTCACACCAATCCTTTCTAAGTCTTCCAATCATATAAATCTTTGTGTAAGTAAAAATAGTCTTAGCTTGGGAATATTTGATTCAAACTTCATCTTTTTTTATAATTTTTCTTTTTAGAAGTTCGAAGTATTACCAGTTCATTGCCCTTTAAGCACTTCTCTCTCTCTCTTTTTATAATATGTATAACTCATCTAATTTTCTTTTGTATAAATATCAAGCTTACTTGAGGCCCTAATACTTAACTAATTGATTATTAGATGTGCTAATATATATATTATATTTATATATTTTTTCAAACTTACCTAATTACTTTTCATGTAAATACCAAGACTTGTTTAGGCCAAAGCACCTAGCTAATCAATAATTAGATTTATTTATTATATATATATTTTCTTTTTTTCTTTCTTTTTTTATACTATATTTTCAAAACAGGCTAAGCTATTATCATCCTTCCAAGCATAAAACTTTTGTGTACGTGCATATAAGATGCATAATAATGTCAACAAATTCTATATGGTGTTTATTTTTAAATTTTTTATCTCTAAGTCAAAAATTATAGATTCTTTTAAATTGATCTTACCATCAAAATTTCAAACTTTGTTGAATTCTTAATTGTTTAAAAACTAGTTATACTTTTTGCAAAATAATTTTTTTTACAAAGAGAAAATCAATGTTAATAACTAAACTATGTTAACTATGTCAGTGAAACCCTCCCCCACACCTAAATTATGCTATGTCCTCATGCACATACGTGAATACAGAGATAAAATGAGTATAACATGAACATACACAACCAAAGAATAAAGCATCTAATTCAAGCATACATGAGTAGAATATGTGAAATAAATATGCTTGAATGAGAAATACTCACAGTGCAACGAATAATTCAGCTGCAAAGGCAACCCAAAGACTCTTTGTGTATTTGAATGCATCATCACTTATCTTGTATAACTTACAATATTCTTGACATATAGGTTAGAGAAGGAGTTACACAAAAGACTTACTAAAACTGATTTGACTAAAAAAAACTCACAAACTACAACAAGTATATATGTACAACTAACGTCTCCCCCACACCTGGATCCTTCTAGGTCTCTTCCCTCGAGATGACTTTCCATCATTCTAATGGGTTCTCTTCAGTGATAAAATTGGAGAGGTCAATCTTTTTGTTATCTTAGTTCACATCCTCGCCAATTTGTTTTCAACTTCCTCAACCTCCGCTTACTCTTCTTCTCACTTTTTCTCCTCACAAATTTATCATTATCATACTGCATAATTGGAGTGTCCATAATATGATTGCCCAGGAATTTAAGCTCATCTTCAAACATTATCTCAAAACTTAGATCAAAAATTGCTTTAGATGGCGTGTAACTGACCAAAACATTCCTAAATGATTCAACAAAACATATGAGTTCCTCTTTAAAATGGTTTTTAAAACTTTGATCAACTTGAGGTTTTGAATTATATTGTTAAAAGATCGATCATTTGTTGGCTCATCAAAAGCAAAAATACTCAATTTAAGTTTTTTTTTTCTCGAAGGGAAATCTAAATTTAAGATTATCAACACAATTTTTCTCACCACTATTATCGCACTTATCTTTAAACAAATCATCAAGAAACAATGGCTCATTATCTAGCATACATCCTCACGATTTTGCTTAGTGTGCTTTATTTCCTCACAATGATTGGATGAAATATTTCGCTCCTAAGCTGATATCTTTTCACAAACTTTAGTAACTTCATCCTCACATTTCTCATGAAGCAAAAGTTCATCATTATTACATTCTCACAATATGATTCAACTTGATCCACATGAGGTGTACATGTGGCCAAATGATCTCTAATCACTTTATTCAGATACCGAGGATAGTCATCAAGTATGCACACTTTCTCAACAGGCTTCTCAAAAGTGTTGATTTTTTTGCTTCATGAAAACTAATGTGCTCTAGAATTGAAGATTTTGGCCTAGGAACAGATTGGGTGCTCTTGATGGAATGAGTAGACATGTTGATGTGCTCTTGAATTAACATGCATCTAGTCAGTTTTGGATCAACAACATGTTGAGTAGAAAATGAATCCTTCTTTTACTCACTAGCTAACTCAAATTGAGGGGGTGATGGATCCATAGGAGACCAATTGTATTGATAATTAGTATTTGATTGGTCCCATGAAGAGTCAGAATAATTCCAACACTCCAATTCGAAATTTGATGGATAGGGTTCACTAGTAGGTCCTTGGAATGTATACAGTTGATTTGGCGTTACTCGTAGAATCGTCTATGATAATGGACCCCAATTCGTCAGCTAAGCATTTAAAATATTCTGCAATAAAATTCAAAATTCAAAGTGTGTCTTCAATGACATACTATCCAGTTGCCAACAATTTTGCGAAAGCTTTCAACAAGATCATTGAAAAACTTCTCAAGAAGTTCATCTCAAAAAATCAACACGATTGGGACGATAAGTTTGGTGAATGCCTTTGGGCATACTGCTCAATGGTGAGAACCCCAACAAAGGGTACACTATTTTTGTTGGTCTACAGATGCGAAGTTGTACTTTCACTAGAGATTCAGATTCCATCTCTGCGTATTGCCCTAGCGACAGAGATGACAAATGAGGACAAACATTGACTGCATCTTTAAGAGTTCAAAGTTTTGGATGATAAATGTCTACAAGCTCAACAACAAATTGAGCTCTATCAAGCTCGATTTTTTAAAGCCTTCAACAAGAAAGTCAAAGAATGAAACTTTAAGAAAGGCGATTTTGTCTTAGCTGCCAAATGACCCATGGTCATGATACATATGACCAAAGGAATATTTCAACTCAAATGGGAAGGAACTTTTGTAGTAGAGACAGTTTACTCAATGGAGCTTATTGCCTCACGAATCTAAATGGCGACACACTCATGATGCCGATTAATGGTGAATTCCTGAAAAGTATTATCCATGATCAAATGAACACCTATCTTGGATCAGATAAGTGCTCTGGCCAAGGTTGGATTAGAATTTAGGATCCAAGATGTTTGGAAGAGCGCCATGATTACATCACTGCTCATTGACATCGAGCCGAACGAATCTGGGGACATTATGATCATGATGTCAACATTGAAGAGTGATGAAGGTAAAACTATCGGTTTTACCCTTCTCACTCTTCTCTAGTATGTAAACTTGCATCCACTTTTAGTTTGGAAGAATAGGTTTTATTTTGGAGTCGAGCATGCTTAGACAACAATTTTAGGCACTCTTCTTTCAGGTCATTCCTCTCGATCCAAAAAGGATGGTGTTTCTAACCTGACTTTTCTATATGTAATGGTGGCATGTCTCGAACCACCTCTTCCCCTTTCAATGGATCATGGCTCGGCTTCACGACTATTCCAGTCGAACATGTGATGCAACCAATTATCTGTTTGAACTAGTTTATCTGATGACTTATTAAGCTGAATTCATTGAAGAAGGCTCATGATGTGTTGTCGAACTCGTTGAAGAAGGCTCGTGATGCAGCCGATCATCTGTTTAAATAAGTTTATCTGATGACTTATCAAGCCGAATTCATTAAAGAACACTTATGATACAGTTACCGAACTCATTAAAGAAGTCTCATGATGCAGTGATCATCGATTTGAATGAGTTTATCTGATGACCTATCAAGCCGAACTCATTAAAGAAGGCCTGAGTTATTGAAGAAGGCTCATGATGCAGTCGCCGAACTCATTGAAGAAGGCTCGTGATGCAGCCAATCATCTGTTTGAATGAGTTTATCTGATGACTTATCAAGCCGAACTCATTGAAGAAGGCTCATGATGCAGTCACTGAACTTATTGGAAAAGGCTCGTGATGCACTATTGTAGAACTTTTCCAGTGTTTTGTAGGATCTAAAAATAATGGCAACACAAACACTAAAATAAAGATGATTAATGTTTAAATAAAATACTTGAAAGAAAAGGAAAATACACAGAATAAATCTCAGAAAATATGCAAATGCAAACACGAGAGATTTTATCCTGGTTCGATCCTCTTGACCTATGTCCAGTCCCCAAGCAAACCGCTTGAGATTTTTCTTATCCTGATTTTGATACACCCCAAAATCAACTCCTTGTACACCATTTGACAAAACATCCTTTGTCAAATCTGTACAACTCTTCTCTACACCAAGAAGACAACAACTTGTACAACTCTTCTTAACACCAAGAAGACACTCTTGTACAACTCTTCTCTTTGAATGATTACAATGAATCTATAAGCCTTAAAACTTGTATGTGATCGTGAATAAAGTTTCTTACAGGTGGACTCTTAGAGTTCTTCACAAAGGAATTGGAATTGTGTGAAGAAATGAAAGTGGAAACTAGTTTTCTAGAAAACAGAATTTTTCAACAGAGTTTGAATAGAAAACTAATATTTTGAATTGGTGTATTCATCCGAGGACAACATCCCTATTTATAGGTGAAATCTATGGTCAGTTAGGGAAGTTATCAACTTAAATTTGAATATCAGAATGTTAGATAAAACACCAAAAATTAATAACTGTTTAACAGTTAGAAACTGCCTATAATCAACTAGGGTATGATATTGGTTGACTAATAGAACAAGTTTTGCCTGGATTAGTCGACTAGGCGATATATCATGTTGACTACATCAAGACTGATGCAGAATAACAAGTCTTTGGAAACTAAACTTAGTTGGCTAGCAGAGTTAATAAGTCAACTATTTGGTTACAGTCAACAAATAGAAAATGATATATATCTGTGGAAAGACTTAGTCGACTATAGAAGGGGTTAGTCGACTATAAGATATATTAGTCGATTAGACTAGGGGATAAGTCGACTATATGACTATATTGTGTGTGTGTGATCAAGGTTTTTAACAATCTATAAAAAATACACAAAAATAGCCAATATCCTTAAGTAGTCTTTAGCAATCAGAACTCAGTAGTAGCTTTTGAGATAGAGCTCCAACGCATCTGCATCAAAAATGTTATCATCAAAATCTAAGTTCCAACATGTTTTTACATTCATATCAAGGCCTGATGATCAACTGACAACCAAAGTCTTGATTATGAGAGAGATGGGATGAATCCCATAGGGAACGCTAATTTCCTGACAAATTTCCCTCGGAGTTTATACTTACTTCTTTAATCCCCAATAAGATTCTAGAGCTTATATGTGGAATAATATTGGAAGTAAATCACATGATACTCTATACAAAAAGTTACTCAAAGTGACATAACAATCCAACGCCTTCAATGGCTAAGGATAGAGGAAAGTATTGAGGGGAATAGCATGGCTAGCCCACTCAAGCAGTAGTTGGTAAAGGCAAATTAAATCCATTGAGAACTGAGTATTTGCTAAAATTCCTAAGGTAGCTAATCCCACCTATTCCCACCAAAATTCTTGACCAATTTCCTTCTATAAAATGGTAGATCTACAAAAAGCTATACTTACTCATTCCACGGAATGAATAACAAATTGAACCTGTCATGTTAAAAATCACTCCTCTGACAATAAGACTTCGATATATCTCCAATAAGTAAAGCTTCTATTTGTCAATATCTTCACACAGAATGACAAATTCACTAAACTTGCTCAAATCATAAAATAAATCTTTGTCAATTTAAAAATCATACCTCTGACTAAATTTGCTCAAATCACAAAACAAATCCCTGACAAGTTAAAAATTACACATCTGACAATAAGACTTTTACTTGTCAATTCTGTTTAATAGAATGATAGATCCACTAAACTTGCTCAAATCGCAAAACAAATATCGGTCAAGTTAAAAAATCACACCTCTGATTAAACTTGCTCAAATCACAAAACAAATCACTGTTATGTTAAAAATCACACCTCTGGCTGTATTTCCTCTTTATTTTCTCAACGAAAATGAGACTTATGGTTAAAATCATACCTCCTACTGGTCAAAATTACACCTCTTGCCCACTTCCTCAAAAGAAGTGTCAAATTTGATTAAAATCACACCTTCACTTGCTAAGTTAATCATCATCTCTGGCACATAAAACAACTCCCCGTCATGTTAAAAATCACACCTCTGACAGTAAAACTTTTGCTTGTTCATTTCCTTCTAAGTTCACTAAATTTGCTTAAATCACAAAACATTTCACTGTCATTCAAAAATCATACCTCTAACAGTAAAATTTTCTTTACTTGTCAACTTTTCCTAGCAGAATGACAATTATAATAAATTTGCTTAAATTGCAAAATAATTCACTAATATGTTAAAAATCATATCTCTGACAGTAATCTCCTCTATTTTCTTGATGAAAATGAGAAACATGGTTAAAATCATACCTCTCTTACCTACTCAATTTCATCAGTAAAAATATAGAATTTGGTCTAAACTTTTAGTTGCTAAGTTAACTGTTACCTCTGGATACATTTCAACTAGTTCAACAGTAAACCAATAAGTAAATCAAAGCTCAGAAAGTTCCAAACTGCATTTCTAGATACTTACGGTGATCCTTCTTTGTGCTTTAAGCAATTTAATAGTACACTCACGAAGATCAAAATCCAGTCAGGATAAGGCTCAGGACATTTCAAAAGATTGCCTGCCAATCACAGAAATCTAAGACAACATGAAGTCTAAAGTATTTCAAAATCTTTTCCAATCAACCATAGGATTTTGAAAACTTTAGAGCAGGGGTGAGCATTTAGTTCGATTCACCTCCAAACTGAAGCAAACCAAACAGTTTGGTGAAATAAGAGATGAGATTATGTTCGGTTTGGTTTTGAATTTTTTTTAGAAGCGTTAAATCAAACCGCACCGCTCCACCGACCTCCTTCCCCCTCTGCTGACCTCCTCCCCCTCCTCCTCCACTGACCTCCCCCTTCCCCTCCCCCTTCTTTCCCTCCTTCCCGTCCCCGACCTCCCCTCCTCCCCCTCCTTCTCCTCTGACCTCCTCTTTCTCCTCCTCTTCTCCTGATCTCCCCTTCTCCCGACCTCTCCCTCCCTTTCCCGTCCTCCTCGCTTGCTGGTTACCATCGATAGGTTAAAATTGAACCGCACCGCATCACATTGTGTAATTTTGGTTCTGTTTTAGTACCTTTGCGGTGCAATTTTAATATTTTTGGCAAAAACTGTTGGATCTCTTATATTGATGTTTTGATGATAACAACATAAAGTGTGTGTACTAACATCTTATGCAGTATACAAACCTATCAATTGCTTATCAAGTTATATATTGACATCACAAGGCTTCTTCCACTTCCACATGAAGAACTAAGATAGAAGATATCAATTGAAGACATGTAACATTCATGAAGTTGAAGTTGTAATAATGTCTTTATTTTTATACGTGATATTGTAAAAGCCTTGAACACATACACACACTATTAGTTGGCCTATAGCTTCATATAGTTGATTACTAGAAGTTATAAGACCCATCAACTTGATGCATACTCATTTGGTGCAATAATATTCAAGTAAGTAGACTACTAATATTGATTAGTCAACTAATAATGCCCTCTAGTTGACTAATACCTTGGTCCAGTTGACTGCTGAGATCTAATAAGACATTACTATTTTCTATTTGTGTTGTCCAGTAGACTAATGATTTGGACCAGTAGACTAATAGTTCACAGAATAGTGTTATCAGTCGACTGATGATTTGGATTAGTCAACTGATAGGTCACAGAATAGTATTATCAGCTGACTGATAGTTCTTCCAATCGACTGATATAGTAGTTTATAGTTGTTGTAATTCTGATCTTTTGATACCTATTCTCACCTTTCTAACAACTATTTTCTTGGTTTTTGAAATGTCTAATAATTGATCTTTAGTTACCAAAGGCCCTATAAATAGCTAGGGATTCTTGGACTTTCATTAAGATAATTCTTTCCAGGTTCTTGACTTCAAAAGTTCTGAATTTCTGTCTAGAAAATCATATACTCTCTCATTTTGCCTAAATTCACTTCCAAATGGATTGTTACGCAAAAGTACTCCATGCACTCCACATTCAAGTCTTATAGATTGAAAGTTGTAAATGGTAAAAGGTAAAGGTTTTCTCGGTGTAGAGAAGAGGTGTACGAATTGGCAAGGGTGTTTGTCAATTAATGCACTTGTATTGATTTTGTAGTTCTCAAAATCAAGGATAAGGAAAATCTCAAGCGGGGTTGCTTGGAGACTGAATGTAGGTCTGAAGGATCGAACCAGGATAAATTCTTTGTGTTTGCGATTGTTTTCTTGATTTTATTTCTATGATTGATATTTATTTTTCAAATTACTAACCTTTCTTGATAAGTTTATTATAAATACTATTCATTTCTCCTCTAGTGCTGTGTTTCCATATACTGGATCCACACTTGGTATCAGAGCCTTGTTGAAGATATGGCAATGAATTTTTCATCATCACAATTCAAAGAAGGATATTCCGCACAATGACCATCACTATTTGGTGAATCAAACTATAACTATTGGAAGTGTTTAATGAAGATCTACTTACAATTAATCAACTACATACTTTGGAACATCGTGGAAGCAGCATACGAGAAACTATGTACAAACTACAACCAATGGTCCGAGGAACAAAAGAAATCAGTCAACCTAGATGCAAAAGCAATGAATGCTCTTTTCTGTGTCTTGAACAAAGAAGAATTCAACCATGTGTCAACAGCCACATCAGCACATCAATTTGTCAAACACTACAAGTAACACATGAAGGCACTATAGGCTATCCAAAAATCACTAAGGATAGATTATCAGACGCGAACCTTACTTCAACACGAAGTTCGTGTTTGATACTAACATGCAGACCTTACATCCACCGAAGCATGAAGACTTCAGATGCAGGCCTGATTAAAATCGCGTTCAACGTGCGTTTGAGTAACTCTGCATCCCGTCCAACGCGAGTCTGAGTAACTCCGCGTCTAACACAGGGTCTGAGCAACCCCGCATCCTATTTCAAATGCAGGTTTAAGTAACTCAGCGCTCCACTTCAGATGCTGGTCTGAGAAACCATGCATCTCACCTTAAACACGGGTCTGAGGAACTCCGCATTCTAACTGAGACACCCACGTCTACAATAGCTGTTGGCCCAAAGGTTACAATCTTCGGGTCATGTGTTTTGATGATAACAAACCATATAAACGCTATTTGGTACTAATAGAAGTTCAAGAATGAATTTCACGTTGGTACGTGTATTGATGGCTCAATTCTCAAGCATGGATATTAGGCTCTAGCTCAATCACTGCTCAACATCAAGTTTTCAGAGACGCCTGCTTGTAGACTCATCTTGTAGATAGTTTCTTTTTATTAAAGATTAGCATATATGTTTGAAGCTTAAAAATACACACACACTAAAATGCATGTTTTTCAAAAGTATAATTTTGGTTCCCAAAATTTCTAAAATATTTTTATCAAGTTTAGAACTTACATCTAGTAGCTATGTATGTTTCCTATCTTCCAAAATCCAAATAAAAATATTTCAAAATTTTATATATCTTCAAAAAGAATTTTCAAATCTGTTTTGGCCTAGGTCGGTCGACCGGGCGGTCGACCGTGCCTATTACAGGCCAGAACGGTCAACTGCTCGGTCGACCGGAGTTCTAACAATTGGGGGTGTACATGTTGTGAACATTCCCGGTTGATCGCCCGGTCGACCGATCCCCGTTGTGGTCGACCGGGCGGTCGACCGACTGTAAGCAGGTTTAGCCTCGGTTTGTCACGATCGACCGACCGGTCGACCGGGAAGAGCTAACGGTCAAAATTTTGAATAGTCCGGTCGACCGGCCGGTCGACCGTGAGTCTACTGTTTTGGCAGAAATAGCTAGTTTTTTAAATCTATTTTAAAACATGTTTTGATTTTAAAAATGTGGTTTGCTGAATTGAGGGTCAATTTCTTCTCTTTTGTTCAGCTAAAAAGTTTTCTAAGTTTACTCTTCCTAAAACCCTATATAAAGGGGTTATTAGGGTAGAGTTTTCATAACAACAATTTGAAAGATTCAAAGTTTTGTGCTTTCTTCAGAAAAAGTTTTTGTTTCAGGTTTTGTGCTTTTATTCTCTGAAATTCTCTTCAAGTTTTGGTTCTTAAAATCTCTTTTCTATTTTTAAATTTCACTTACAAAATCTTGAGCTTCAATCTTATATATTATTCTCTAGGGTTTTGTAAAGAAGTGTTTTCAAGAGAGAGTTTGTGGTGTTTTGATCACCCAGTGCTTATTGTATTGTTGCTACACTACCTCTAGAATAGAGGAGTGTGTTGGGGAGTTGTCTGCTCTATAGTGGTTGTAATTCCTTTGGTGAAAAGTTTTAATGGATTGGAAATCCTTCACGGTGGTGAAGGCGGGGTCGTAGAGCGGTGGCTCGAACCTCGAAACAAATCTCTTTGTTTGTGATTGATTTACTTGTGTATCTTATCTATTTTATATTCATTCATTCATTGTCGATCTATACTCTTACAATAAGATTACATTGACACACCTCAAACTCTTATCTAGAGGAATCACGAGGAAGAAGTTCAGAACCCTTCACAGGGTATACGGCTTCTAATCTTGCTTTGAGTGATCGTTTGCATCATCTCATTTTCATTTTGCATTGAATATAGATTTGATTAGCCTTACACCTATTCACCCCCCTCTAGGTGTAATTTCACAAGCAACGTGAGGTCCGCGTTTAGCGCGAGACCCATATTTCTATTGTAACTGACCCCGATTACTAGGTCAATTAACTCCTTACATAGCGTGGGAGTTAATCCCTACTATGGAGGGATTTTAGGGGACAAGAATACCCCTATGGCTCCCTATAAATAGCCTAAGGAGCTATGAGAAGGGAGGATATTTCGAAAGAAGAGGCTTTTTTGAGATTGAGAGCTGAGAATTTTCAAGCTAAAAGCTTCTTGCTTTTTGGAGAGAAGGAGAAAAGAAGTAATCAATGGGCTCCAAGCACTCAATGTGTTAAAAATAGAGCTCTCTCCTGATTAATCTTCGAGAGCATCTTGAAGGGAAGCTAGATAATCGGCCAGTCAATGGAGACAAGAATCACTCTCCATCGCCACACGAAGAACCCAGCCCTAAACAAAGGGGAGATCATATCTTTTCCCCTCTTTTGTAATCGGGATTGTTCCGTTGTAATCTTTCAGTGACTCAAAGACACTTTACTTGGACCAAGCTTTTCTGACCAATTAGGCACAAACAAAGTTAAAAATTCTAAAATTTTTATTCTTGTGCACAGGTTCGAACTATTCAAGATGGAGGAGAATGAAACCATCACAGAGATGATAACTCGATCCACCGACATCACGAACTCTCTTGTAGCCCTTGGAAAGAGTACACTTAAGTGGTGAATGTAAGAAAGGTTCTTCGAGCACTCACATCCGATTGGGAAAAGAAGACTACCGCTACAGAAGAAGCCAATGATCTTTCCACTCTCACATTAGAGAACCTCGTTGGTAACTTGATGGCATGCGAAGTACAATTGGAAGAAAGAAAGAACGATGAACAACACCTAAGAAGAAAGCATTTGCCTTCTAAGCATCTTCAGACACGGAAGAATCAGATAATGAAGAAAATGACATTGAGCTATTACAAAAAAGTTTAAAAAGTTATTGAGAAAAAGTAAGTTCAATAAAACTAAAGATAATAATTAAGTTCCCTTGTATTTTAACTGTAACAAACCAGGACACATAAAAAAGATTATCCTTTACTTAAACCAAAAGTCAACTTCAACAACTTGAACAAGTTCAAGAAGAAGAAGAAGGTTTTACAGGCTACTTGGCATGATAGTGATTCATCATCTTCAGAAGAAGAAGAAGCAACCAAAAGAACAAATATGTACTTCATGGCTCAAGAATATGAGGTATAAAAAATTTTAAATTATGATAAATTATTGGATGCTTTTAATGAATTATTTCTTTAATTCAAAAAGGAGAATATGAAAAACGAGTTTTTGAAAATGAAAAATAATATCTTGATTGAAGAAATTTCTTCTCTTAAATTAGAAACATCTTCTTTGAATTCTTGAATATCAGATTTGGAAAAGGATATTTCATCTTTCAAGGTCAAATATTAAGAAATTTTGAAAAATGTTTCAAAATTTAATAAAATAAAAGAAAATTTGAACAATTTGTTATCTTCACAAAAAGTTTCAAATAACCGTTTTGGCATTGGTTTTTCAAAAGAAAAAGAAACGATCTGTGATGCATATGGTAGAACTAATCATGCTTCAGTTCATTCATATGTTAAGAAGAATTTGAATAATTTTTCAAGAAGACCTATGTACAAATATATATGGGTTCCTAAAGATTTAAATTTTTTTGACAAGAATACTTATATTGCTTCATGCATAAATACTGTTTGCAACTCTATTAATTTTGTTTATGTTAACAAGTGGAAATCAAATTCCAAATGGATTTGGGTTCCTAAAGACTAATCCTTTCGGTCTCTATTGAAAATGGGTACCAAACATGTTTATATTTTTCAGGTACCTCAGAAGGAAAAATGGATACTAATAATAATTTTATAGAATAACTATGTTTCATGTGGCATTGCAAACTCTCTTGTTGTTAATGATAAAGAGATGAAATTATTAGTCACTAACCAAGCATGAATGCAGGAGTAGAGTAATATGTTATTTCTAATTATATGTTTTCTCACATCATTAATGCAGGGGGAGAATTGGTTGTCATCATCAAAAAGGGGGAGAATGTGGGATCTCTTATTTTGATGTTTTAATGATAACAATATAAAGTGTGTGTACTAACATCTTATGCATTATACAAAGCTATTAATTGCTCATCAAGTTATATATTGACATCACAAGGCTTCTACCACTTCCACATGAAGAACCAAGATGGATGATATCATTTGAAGACATTGAAGACCTAACATTCATGAAGTTGAAGTTGTAATAATGTCTTTATTTTCATAGGTGATATTGTAAAAGCCTTGAATATATACACACACTATTAGTTGGCATATAACTTCATATAGTTGATTACTAGAAATTATAAGACCCATTAACTTGATGCATACTCATTTGGTGCAATCATGTTCAAGTTAGTCGACTACTAATATTGATTAGTCGACTAATAAAACCCTCTAGTTGACTAATATCTTGGCCCAGTCAACTACTTAGATCTAACAAAACATTATTATTTTCTTTTTTGTGCTATCCAGTAGACTGACGATTTGGACTAGTATACTGATAATTCACAAAATAGTGTTATCAGTTGACTGATATGGCAGTTTATACTTATTGTAATTCTAATCTATTGATACCTATTCCCTCCTTTCTAACAACTATTTTCATGGTTTGAAATGTCCAATAACTGATTTTTAGATACCAAAAGTCCTATAAATAGTTAGGGATACTTGGACTTTCATTAAGACAATTCTTTCCAAGTTTTTGACTTCAAAAGTTCTGATCTTCTATCAAGAAAACATATACTCTCTCATTTTTCCTAAATTCACTTCCAAAATGACTTGTTAGGCAGAAGTAGAAGATAAACCTATAAGCCCCTGCAAAAGTACCACGTGCACTCCACATTCAAGGCTTATAGATTAAAAGTTATAAATAGTAAAAGGTAAAGGTCTTCTCGGTATAGAGAAGAGGTGTACAGAATTGGAAAGGTATTCGTCAATTAATTTACTTGTGTTGATTTTGTAGTTCTCCAAATCAAGGATAAGGAAATCTCAAGCGGAGTTACTTAGGGACTAGATGTAGGTCTGGAGGACTGAACCAAGATAAAATCTTTGTGTTTATGATTGTCTTCTTGATTTTATTTCTGTTATTGATATTTACTTATCAAGTTACTAACCTTCCTTGATAAGTTTATTATAAATACTATTCATTTCTCCTCTAGTGCTGCAGTTGTCATATACTGGATCCAACAAAAATCGCACCTGAGAATGCTCAGCCCTACTTTGGAGGGGATTCTGTAGGCTGTCTAAAAATTACTGAAGACAAAGCTTTCAAAAGTGGGCCTCATGCCAAATGTGAGGGTCGTATTTTAACTCAAAACGCAGTTCTCATGTCTCATCAACAAACAGAAAGGTCACGTTCTTTGACAAATGCGAAGGTCATGTTGTTTCTTCAGAATGTGGATCTCAAGGTCGCATTTCAACTACAAAATGCATGCCTGTGAGCCCTGCATTTTGATACTAATGCAAGCCTTTAAGCTCCGCATTCCAACGCTAAATCGAGGTGCGCATCCAATGCAAGACTCACGTTTCTGTTGTAACAGACGTAATATACTGGATCAATTACACCAACTTTTTTCCGCATAATAGGGAATAAATCTCCATTATGGAGAGATTTAAGGGCTCGGTTACACCTTAGAAATCTTTATAAATAGCTATGAGAAGCTATAGAGAAGGGAACTCTTTAGGATTTTTGGAAAAGAGAGGAGAGAATACACACAAGAGTATTAGAAGAGAAGAGAGAAAACTCTTTACAACTTGCTAAGTTTTAGTTTAATCTCTTTGAGATTTCAGCTATTATTTAAGGTTTATGCCTTACCAGTGAGCTATCAATGAGAGTAAGAAGATCCAAGCTGAAGCTTCAAGTTTGGCTCGTTAACAGAGAATAAGAATCACTCTCCACCGTTACATGAAGAACTCGACACTAAACAAAGCGAAGAGCAACCATCATTCCCTCTTTTGTAATCAGATTTTTGATCCATTGTAGTCCTTTGCAAATAATTAAGATTTTATACGCTGAATTTTTCGACAAACACTCCCTCCGGTTGGTTTTGATTAAAACTCCACATTATTATCTAGTATATAGGGCTTCAAAGAGTTTTTAGGCTTGAGCCTGCGATAACAGGAGACCATCAGCCTAAAGAAATTAACAATAACATAAATTTTTTTTTGGTAAATATCTCAAATACACTCTTTCCGTTTTAAATGTTGATGATGCTGATTAGAATTTTCTTGACTATAATAACAATCCAAAGTCAATTAGCATGTTAAAGTTTAGTTAAAACTTAACTAATAAAGCAATAACAGGTCCATATCAGTTTCTTCATCTTTTTCACCTGCATACTTTCTTCTTCAACATTCTAACCCTAATCTAACCCTAACTTGTATTTATTATCCTATCTTTCAAATTGCATATTCCTTTTTCACATATTTTAAAATCTAAATCAAATAAGGATTCAAAACTCATACTTTTCTTCTTTCATCATTTTCAAAACCAATAAAATAATTTTCTAGAATCCATTTCAAATCAAAACTTAACTTATCTCTCTGGGGATTTTATAATGAAATTAAACCCATTAGAACTTCTCATAATCTGAATGAATGAAAATAAACCCAACATCATTAGTGTTTTGATATTTGGAGGCCCATATAAAAATAAAAAAGATAAGTTTTTTTTTTCAATTTTAAAGTGAAAATAGATGAAAAATCTAATGGGAACATGATGGGTTCACAGATTAGAGCTCGGTTTGATGCTGGGTTCATAAGTTAGAGGTAGGGTTTGATGCTGGGTTCATGGATTAGAGGTAGGGTTTAATGATAAGTCCATCGGTTAGGGAGATTTGCGAGAGAAGAAGAAGAAGAAATGGTATAAACCCATTTATGATGGGTTTATGGGTCAGGGAGATGTGCAAGAGGAGAAGAACAAAATGGTATAAACCATTTATGATGGCTTCATGGTTAGAGACTAGATTCCTAGGTTAGATGTAGGGTTTGGTTATGAGTTAGACAGATGTGGATAGAGAAGAAGAAAGGCATAGACCCATTTCATATATTATGTTTAATAATTAACATGTTAGTAACAATAACCCATAATATAAGAGGTTAAAATTGTCTTTTATGATTTTTGTTAACAAGAGTGAGTCTAGTCAAACTTGAGGGAGGCTTTGTGAGAGTGAAAATAAAATGGTGAGTTATTCTAAAAAATCCCCGTATGTGAGTGTGTCGGAGGGGTGCTATTAGAAAGGGAGTTCTTGTGACTGGTGGTTAAATCAGCCATTTTGGTTAATGATTTGACCAAAGTAATAGATATCAAAGCTTCATGGGTATAATGGGCTTCAAAGGATTTTTGGCTTTAGCCTATATATGTCAAAAGAGAATAAGTTCTTTTCTGTATTTTCATATTTAAAGTTCAGGTACAATTGTTACTAAAACTTTGAAGCTCAAACATATTGCAAAGCATGTTAAGCTCTAGCGTCAATGGCCTAAGATTATATGCTGCTGGCCAAGATAGATAGGGTTGGTTGGAAGGTAAGTGTAATCACCTAGAGGGAGGTGAATATGTGATGTGCTAATCAAATACAAAAATTAAATCTTTTATACTAACTAAAACTAACGCACAAATGATGACCAAAGAGTGAGCTGAATTCCCAGTGAAGGGCTCTAGAACTTCTCCTCAATATTCCTCTTGACTAAGAGTTGTGGTGCTTAATTGCTCTCTTGGTACAAACAAGTGTAAGCATAAGAACTATATCAATAATGTAAAGATGGACATATAGTAAAGCATGTAAGATATAAATACAAGTGAGTAGAGCAGAGAGATGAGCAATCGTGAACATGAGAGAATTATTTTGAGATTCGAGCCATTTGTTCTACGTCCCCACCTTTACCACAATAAAGAATTTCCACTAAAATCGATCCTGCAAGATCACTCGGTGCCGCAACTATACGTTTCCTCAATAACTCTTGGACTCTCAAGTCCCTCACTTGTTCCCACAAGAATAATACACACGTGAACCCACAAGCTCGCCGAGGCCGCAACCTCCTACTTCTTGGATTATTAAGGTAAAACACTCTCACAAATAAGGATCCTATAGAATTGATGTAGAAATGAAACTTCAAGCTTGTGTGAGAAAACTAGATAGATTGAAAGTAGAAAACTCAAGAAAATCTCTTTTGAAAAACTCAAGAGAAGCACTCTTGAAAACTCTCTTGTGATATGGAATTGAAGTTCTAAAACTTGTTAAGAAAATTCTGTTGAAGATAAGAAAATAAGATCTTGAAAATCTTAGTTAAAACTCATTCCAATAACCCATATATATAGGCTAAAACAAAAACTAGCCATTTGGGTCAAACAAGGCCAGAATTGGCCTGGCAGTCAACTAGGCGATCGACCGTCCAATGAAAATTTTAATAGCCGTTGAAGCTACTGGTCGACCAGGCCCAACTCCAGATAGTACAACTCTCTGGCGGTCGGTCGACCGACCGGTCGACTGAAAACCCTAAACAGA
Source organism: Agave tequilana (assembly GCA_038442645.1). Classification (NCBI taxonomy): domain Eukaryota; kingdom Viridiplantae; phylum Streptophyta; class Magnoliopsida; order Asparagales; family Asparagaceae; genus Agave; species Agave tequilana. The sequence goes on along the minus strand of JAVJIF010000231.1, from coordinate 22,808 downwards.
GAGAAGGGTGTTTTTACGGTTGACCGGTCATTTAACCGACATGCACAGACCAGTCGACCGACATGCACAAAGCTATGTATATCCAGCTGATCAGGCGGTCGATGAAAGAACACTCAGCTCTGGCTAGCAATTGAACGTCCGATCGACCAGCTCAGCCCAAATCTTGATTTTCTTTCTATTTTAAAATATATTTTTAAATCTAAATAAATCTCTGTAAAATCTACAAAAATAAGTTCATGTAAATACAATATAGCACAATATATGTGATAAAAAATCAACACATATTACAAACACGTGAACTTGTTTTTGAGATAAGAAATACAATTTGAAACATAAACTATATTAAAAATAATTTTTCAAAAACTAAACTTTAAATGAAAAATAAAGTTTTTCTAAAAACTTGGATAAATACAAAAACAAGTATTTCCAACCCATTTGAAGCATAATGTGTGTGGATAGAATCCAACATACGTATAAAACAATATAAACTTATTTTTGATGAAATCTACTCATGAAATTAAAAACGGATTAAACCGAAAATTAAAACTTTTGTGTGTGTGTGTAAGTGTATAAGCTTGAGCATTCAAAACTAATCTAAGCTTTACTAAATTCTAAACTTGCAAACTCTAAACTTAAGTCTTTGTGTTTAATAGTTCTTCTTCTCCATCTTGACTTGATCGGTTGAATAGACTCCTTGATTACTTAATATGATCTTTATGCTTGAGCTCTTGAATCATCACGTGATACCTTTAAAACTTGACTTTGAATCTTTTGTTGAATTTAAACACCAACTAAGATCTTGATTAAAGTTTGAACTTAAATAACACAAGATCATTATGCTATGACTATATAAGTTAATCATTATCAAAACTAGAGTGATAGGCCTTTGGGCCAACAATCTCCCATTTTTGATGATGACAAAACTCATGGAGTTATATATGTAAGGATTAGAGAAGAGTATGATTCATATCAGAAAAAAGAGCTCTATGAAAGCTCCTTCTTAGCTCATGTATAAATATAATCATAGATATGCAATCAAACTCTATAAACATCAAACATATATATGTAAAACATAAACATAACATGTATATAAAAATGATCTAAAAAATTTCTCCCCTTTTTGTCACTTCCTCAAAAAGGGTATGGAATACAAATAAGATATATGCAATATAAATTCATGATGGGGAGAGATGTTAACTCACCCTACATACATGTGTTATATAAAAAAGAGATGACTAAATCCTAAACCAAATAAGCATAATATACAATGCACATATGGAGATGTTAGCCCCTACACATGTGTATGATATAGAGAAGAGAAGTTAAACCCTTCTATATATAATATACTCATCATAAATTTATATATAGAGGAGGCATTAAGTTAACTCCCCTTACATATAGGTAATATATATCGAAAACAAGTTTTAAGATCAATTGAAAATTTGATTTTTAAAAAAAAATAAATGATAGATACCAATTGAAAATATTGAATAAACTAATTATGCAAAAGATACCAATTAAAATTCAATATCAATCAACATAAATGCCAATTTGCAACACAATTTGTAATATAGATGCCAATTGTAATAATTGATATCATTTGAAAATACGAACTATTTTGCCAAAAAAATTCTCAAAAGGATGAGAATAAAATTAAGATATCGATTTAAGTTGAAAAATTCTCCCCTTTTTGAATCAACTACAAATCTAATGCATAAGCTTGAAATTGTTTTACTAATTTATTTGAAATGAAGTCAAGCTTAGCATGAAACCGCTTGCGCTATAAAAACATGTATGGACATTGTTAAACATGCACAATCAATTATATTATGCATGATACCAATTGAAGTTTAATATCACTTGAAATATGAGGCATATATATATAGATGAACAGGAATGAGTACACAAAAATTAAATATCATTTAAATCATGTACATAACTAATTGAAATTACCAACCTATATTCGTAAGTCAAAGAAATAGTTATTTAAACATATACAAGGCATGATTACCCAACCAACCTCTCACAAAGGTTGAAATTTTCAAAAATAATTATTTTAAAATAGTTGAGAATAGTTTGAAAATACTACCATGCGAAGAATTTAAAAGAACTAATTTCGAAAATAATTTTGAAAACTAATTCAAAATTCTTCAAATATGAAAGAAATCATATAACTCATGAAATATGCATATTACACAAAAGTTGTCACTCAAAATCTATATAGCATCTATATGCTCATGAATATAAAATCATGGGTAAACAAAATTGGTGAGTGAGCAATAATCATGTGAATAACACATTCATAAAATGAAAACAAAGAAGTATTAAATTGTTTGTTAAAATAAAACTTCATATGTGATCAGCAATTTTCATGAAAGTAAAACAATTTTGTATAAAATTGGATCATCAAAACTCATATGAAATTCATTTTAGACTTTAACACATAAAAAACTTGATTTGTAAAGATATAAAAACTCAAATCAAGAATTATTTTTCACAAAAAAGATATAGCAGATAACATGCAAGAATTATCAAAACTAGGACATACTGATTGTTCATAAAATGTGCATATTTTTAGCCATATTTCCATATTGCCATGTAATGGTATTTTGCGTTGTATTGTATAGGCCTTTATAAATTCAAGGAAGAAAAGAAAAGGTGATTAAAGAAAATCAAAAGTTTAAGAGAAACGCAAGAGCCCCATCAAGTCTAAGTAAATTCAGAGATAATACTATCCTAATTTAGAGATAAAAGAGATAATCAATTTAAATCAAGCTGATTGAGCTCCAAGTCAAAGATAAAGGAGGAGAATTCAAGTTTAAATTTGGATTTATAGATAACTTATTACCTAAGTTATCTAAGAAACAAGATTATTTTAAATTTTGGGGATCAAATGAAGATTTTGAGGATATATCTCCACATGGACGGACGAGATGAAGCTAGTGTTGGCCCATAGGGTTACACTCTCCATTTATTTAGAGTTTTGATGATAACAAACCAAATAGGAGCTATATGGTACTAATTAGTTTGTTAAGATAAGTTTCAGGTTTGTACCATATTTGGAGGCCATTGCTTAGCTATTGCAAGAAATTCTAGGTTCATGAAGGAAAGAAGGCTTTTGCCACATCAAGGAAGGAACTTAGAAGAGAAGGCTCTAGCAAGGCATTACATGGCTCAAGACTTCAAGATTGCTCAAGATAATTCATTAGAATTGTTTCTAGTTTTATAGTTTTGTTAAAGAATAGTGAATAGGTTTGAAGCTCTATCACACACGTTTTTGCGCACATCTTATTTCCAAAAATATTCCCATAAATATGTAAAATTATTTTAAATTAAAGCCTTTCGTTTATAAGCTCAATTTTGGGTATTAGACTTGTTTCAAATCAAGACTATGCTGTTAGATTTCAAACTCCTTCAAAAATCTGTTTTTGTTTTGGCTTTTGACCTGAGCCGGTCGACCGTCCGGTCGGCCGACCCTGTGTCAGGTCAAGCCGGTCGACCGACTCAGTCGACCGAGGTTCTGGCAGCAGTGTGTATCCGTGTGCACGTTTCACGGTCGACCGGGGCGGTCGACCGAAACCTGCCTGAATTCAAGACCTCTGCTCTCTGTTTATTTCGGTCGACCGAGAGCCGGTCGACGGCTCTTATTTTTTGGACTTCGGTCGACCGGGCGGCGTCGACCGGAATAGTCGTTTGTACAGTAAAGGCTATAATTTTAAAACATGTTTTATTTTGTCTTTTTCTCTCTAATAAGTGTTTAAATATTATTTGCTGACCCTAATACTTCCTATTTGGCCTTAAGTATGTTTTATCTTTAAACCCTAACCCTCCACTATAAATAGGGGTGTTTGGGGAGAGGTTAATACTAAGAAAAATTTGCAAAAATTTGAAAAGTTTAAGGCATTCAAAAGAGACTCATTTCTTGGTTTTTGTGCTGAAAATCTCTCTCTTTTTCTGAATTGTTTTCAAAAACTCTCTGATTTCTTTTTCTTTTCTCCTTACACACAAGAGCTTGAAATCCTACTCATTGTTCTCTAAGGACCTTGTAAGGAAAGAGAATTTTTCAAGAGAGAGTTGTGATCTTTTGACTACTAAGAGATTGCTTGTACTTGAGATTGTGGAGTTGGGTACTCCGGTGTATTTGTAATATCTTTGTGATAGTGGGAGTAGTTAGAAATCCTTCTGGGGAAGGCGGGAAAGTAGAGCTGGGTGCTCGAACCTCGATAACGATTCTTGGTGTTTGGGTTTGGTTTACTTTCTCTTGCTCTTGCTCTACCTTCATTGCACTTATTACTTGCTCTCTATTGTCATTGCTATATTCACTTGTCTCATATTCATATTGTTGCATCATCAATTTTTGAAATTGTCCATTGATTAGCATTATCACCTATTCACCCCCATAGGTGATTTTATATTGGTATCAGAGCTTGAACTCTAGGTTTGACTTAACATCCTTAGAGAGATCCTTAAAATTTGCTAATCAACATTTGCATTCCATTTGTCATTCACTAGTAAACATGGCCGATAACATCAAAACCCTCCAAAATTTGATGGACTCAACTTCCCTATTTGGAAGGTTAGGATGACTATCTTTTTGCAATCTTTAGGTAGCTTAGTAGCTAAATCCTTGACCAAACCCTATGTAGTACCCGATAGTGATGAGAGCACATGGACCGACTTTACCTTTAGAGAATATGAGGCTAACTCCAAGGCCCAAAATTCCTTCTAACCGCTTGAATGAGGACGACCTTACACGGGTAATACATTGCCAATCCGCCTATGAGATTGGCAACATTTGTTGGTCACACACGAGGGGACTTCACAAGTTAAGAGAGCTAAGATAGATCTCTTAAGGTCCCAATATGAATCTTTTAAAAATGATTGATGATGAATCCATTAATTGCATGATTACAAGGTTTACTAAAATCACCAATGCTCTTTCTTCTTTAGGTGATGATATTTCCAATGACCAAAAGGTGCGGAAAGTAATTCGGGCTGTTCCTTAATCATGAGAGATAAAGGCACCACCTTAAAAGAATTGAACGACAAGGATGAATTGGACCTCATAAGTCTCATTGGGAACTTGAAGACCCATGAGATGGAAAAGAAAGCAAGAGAAGATGCCGCTCCTCAAAAGAAGAAATTCACTGCTTTCAAGTCTTCATCCACTCTTGATGAAGATGAAGAAGATGAAGAAGAAGATGAGGAGCTCTCCTTCTTGTGCGAAACGTGAAGAGAATGTACCGGAAGAACAAGCTCAACTTCTGAAGGAAACTCGAAGGCAAAGAGGAGAGAAGAATTATTTGCTACAATTGCCGAAAGCCCGGACATATCATGGCGGATTGCCCGGAATTCAAGAAGAAGATGACTTCCTCCTTCAAGCCAAAGAAGCCGGTTGAAAAGAAAGCCTATAAGTCACATGGGATTCAGAAAGCGAATCCGAAGACGAGGTGGACCAAGCGAACATGTGTTTCATGGCAAACACACCAAAGGTAACCCCTCAACCTCTTGATGATGAAGAAGATGAATTAAGTAAAGAGGTGCTTGTACATGCTTTTGTTGAGCTTTCAGAAACATATGATAATAAAAAGGTAGAATGCTCAAAATTGGAGAAGGAAGTTGCTTTTCTTAAAAATCAACTTGCTATTGTTATTAGAGAAAAAGATGAAATTTCTTCAAATCTCATTTCTACTCAAAATGAATTTAATGCTTACAATGTTACATGTAAAGCAAAATTTCCTAAGATTGATGAAAAAGAAATTTCTTCTTTAAAAACTAAAATGGTTTATTTTGAAAAGGTTTTGAAAGATTGTGCTTTTAACACAAAGAAACTTGAAGAAAAGTTTTCTAAAAAGCACACTTCTCATATTAAAGATTCTCATGTTAAGATTCCTCATGTTCCCACTACACACCACACTCATGCTAAATCCACACATGCTCACAAATCTCACACTCACTATGCTTTTAAATATGGTAGAGTGTATAGATGCACATATTGTGGTAAGAATGGACATTTGGCTAAGTTTTGTTATGACCAAGTAAATAGATCAAATAATCTTGTTTGGGTTCATGGAACTAACTCTTTAGGACCCAAGAAAATGTGGGTACCAAAATCAAGTCCTAAATTATTTGATGTAGGTACACACCAAGGCTCCAAGACGTAGGGAGCGGTGGTACCTTGATAGTGGTTGTTCAAGACACATGACATGGGACATCAACAACTTTACAACCCTATCAAGGTACATGGAAGGTGGCACCGTCACCTTCGGGGATGACTCCAAGGGCACTATCATTGGTATAGGTAACATTCAAATTGGTGCATCTCCTATTATAGAAAATGTTGTTCTTGTAGATGGTTTGAAACATAATTTGCTTAGCATTAGTCAACTTTGTGACCGTGGACTTAAAGTTATTTTTGATGATTCTTCTTGCAAGATTTTGATGTTAAATCCAATGATTGTATTCTTACTGGTTTTCGTGAAAGCAATGTTTATCATTGACATGCTTATTTAGATTGTTCTACTAAATGCTTGAATGCTTTTGATGAAAACTGTTGGCTTTGGCATAGAAGATTAGGACATGCATCTTTTGACCATCTTTCTAGGATTAATTCTAAGGAATTGGTGAAGGGTATACCTTGCTTGAAGTTTGAGAAAGACCGCATTTGTGGTGCGTGCCAACTTGGGAAACAAACCAAGTCTTCCTTCAAACCAATCAAGGATATCATGTCAACTAGGCCATTAGAATTAATTCTTATGGATCTTTTTGGACCAACTAAAACTAAGAGCTTAAATGGTAGTAGATTTGCATTTGTTTTAGTTGATGATTTTCCCGTTTTACTTGGGTTTTCTTTTTGGAACACAAAGATCAAACTTTTTCTCATTTCAAAGTTTTCCGAAAAAGGGTTGAAAAAGAAAAAGTTTTTTCGATTTTGAAAATAAGAAGTGATAGAGGTGGTGAGTTTGTTAACCAACTCTTCATGACTTATTGTGATGAAAAGGGAATCAAGCATGAAATGTCATGTCCTAGAACTCCACAACAAAACGGAGTTGTAGAAAGGAAAAATAGAACACTTCAAGAGATGGCTAGGACCATGATAAGTGAATATGACCTCCCTTAATATTTATGGGCCGAGGCTGTAAACACCGCATGCTATATTTCAAATCGTATTTACTTGTGCAAAAATTCTTCCAGAACATCTTTTGAAATGTATCATTCTAGGAAACCAAATGTTGCATATTTCAAAGTTTTTGGATTTAAGTGTTTTGTTTTGAATACTAAAGATAACTTGGGTAAATTTGATGCTAAGGCTTATGAAGCAATCTTTATTGGATATTCTACTACTAGCAAAGCTTATAGAGTATTCAATAGATCTTCACTTACCATTGAAGAATCCATGCATGTTAAGTTGAAGAATCAAATGTGGTTGTTGAGAATGTTATAGAGATTGACCCATTAGGTGAAGACATGGAGAGACTATCCTTGAAGGACTCACCCTCTCAAGAAGATAAACAAGAATCCATTGGTGATGTTCTAGAGGATAAAGAGGAAAGCTCTCAACCGCTTCCTAAAGCTTGGAGATATGCTACAAATCATCCCAAGGAGCTCATCTTAGGTGATGCATCTAAAGGGGTAACAACTCGCTCCAAGCTCCATGACCTATGTGGTAACTTTGCTTTCATTTCTCATTTTGAACCCAAAAGCATCCTCGAAGCCGAGGCGGACTCATATTGGTTGCTAGCCATGCAAGAGGAACTCAATCAATTTGAGCGCAACCAAGTTTGGCACCTTGTTCCTAGGCCCCACGATAGACCAATAATTGGTACTAAGTGGATCTTTAGAAACAAGATGGATGAGTCCGGAAATGTCATTAGGAATAAAGCTAGGTTAGTGGCCCAAGGTTACACTCAAGTTGAGGGAATTGACTTTGAGGAGACCTTTGCACCCGTAGCACGACTTGAAGCCATACGGATGACACTACCTTTCGCATCTTTCAAAAATTTTAAACTTTTTCAAATGGATGTGAAAAGTGCATTTTTGAATGGTTTTATAAATGAAGAAGTTTATGTTGCTCAACCTCCCAGTTTTATTGATCATGTTCATCCCGATTTTGTTTTTAAACTTGATAAAGCTTTGTATGGATTGAAACAAGCTCCAAGAGCTTGGTATGAAAGGCTTTCTAGTTTTCTCATTTCAAATGATTTTGTTAAAGGCAAAGTAGACACAACTCTTTTTACTAAGCATGTTGATAATGACATCTTAATTGTGCAAATTTATGTTGATGATATATTTTTGGTTCCACTAATGAGTTTTTATGCAAGGAGTTTGAAAAGGTCATGCAATGTGAATTTGAATTGTCTTCCATGGGCGATTGAATTTCTTTCTTGGACTCCAAATCAAGCAATTGTAAGATGGGAACTTCATATGTCAAGCCAAATACGCAAAGGAACTCGTAAAGAAGTTTGGACTTGAAGACTCTAAAGCTTGCAACACTCCCATGGCAACTACAACCAAGCTTGATAAGGATGACCAAGGTAAAAATGTTGATATTAAATTGTTTAGATGTATGATAGGTAGTCTTTTGTATTTGACGGCAAGTAGGCCGGACATCATGTTTAGTGTGTGTCTTTGTGCTAGATTTCAATCGTGTCCTAAGGAGTCTCATCTTATTGCGGTAAAAGGCATTATTCGTTATATTAAGGGCACAATTGGAATGGGTCTATGGTATCCGAAAATCGGAGATTTCTCAATGATGAGTTATTCGGATGCCGACTATATGGGTTGTAGAGTAGATAGAAAGAGTACTAGTGGGACATGTCAATTTCTTGGTAATTGTCTTGTTTCATGGTCCTCTAGGAAACAAAATTCCGTAGCGCTCTCAACCGCCGAGGCGGAGGTTGTTGCCGCGGGGGCTTGTTGTGCACAAGTCCTTTGGATGAAACATACTCTCCTTGATTATGATTGCATTATAACCATATAAAAATATTTTGTGATAATACTAGTACTATACATATGACAAAGAATGCAAATCAACATAGTAAGACCAAGCACATTGAGATTAGATATCACTTTCTTAGAGATCATTTTGAGAAAGGAGATATAGATATTGATTATGTTTCTACGGATTTGCAACTAGCCGATATTTTCACTAAACCACTTGATTTTGCTAGATTTTCTTTCATTTGTGGTGAACTTAATGTTTGTGTTATTGAATAACAATGTTTTCATAACCCTTTTTGATGTATGACAAAAAGGGGGAGAATGAGTTTTTATGATCGAAATATAAGTTCATATGGTTTTGGTTCCATATGAGTTTATAATTGTTTTTAAGTTTTTGATGTGTTTTCATGCATGAATTCTTTGTTTTAAGTTGAAGTGTTTTGCAAGCATATTTCATGATTTTTAATCATATGGTTTTTGTTTGATGGTTTTTGCTTGCACCTTACATTGTTTTTATGATAGCATAATTTGAGGGGGAGCTTACTCCTCCCCTATATTTTGTTTATAGCCTATTTGTTTTGTCATCATCAAAAAGGGGGAGATTGTTGGCCCATAGGGTTACACTCTCCATTTGTTTAGAGTTTTGATGATAACAAACCAAATAGGAGCTATATGGTACTAATTAGTTTGTTAAGATAAGTTTCAGGTTGTACAATATTTGGAGGCCATTGCTTAGCTATTGCAAGAAATTCTAGGTTCATGAAGCAAAGAAGGCTTTTTGCACATCAAGGAAGGAACTTAGAAGAGAAGGCTCTAGCAAGGCATTACATGGCTCAAGACTTCAAGATTGCTCAAGATAATTCATTAGAATTATTTCTAGTTTTATAGTTTGTTAAAGAATAGTGAATAGGTTTGAAGCTCTATCACACACGTTTTTGCGCACATCTTATTTCCAAAAATATTCCCATAAATATGTAAAAATTATTTTAAATTAAAGCCTTTCGTTTATAAGCTCAATTTTGGGTATTAGACTTGTTTCAAATCAAGACTATGTTGTTAGATTTCAAAACCCCTTCAAAAATCTGTTTTTGTTTTGGCTTTTGACCTGAGCGGTCGACCGTCCGGTCGGCCGACCCTGTGTCAGGTCAAGCCGGTCGACCGACCCAGTCGACTGAGGTTCTGGCAGCAGTGCGTATCCGTGTGCACGTTTCACGGTCGACCGGGCGGTCGACCGAAACCTGCCTGACTGCAAGACCTCTGCTCTCTGTTTATTTCGGTCGACCGGCCGGTCGACCGAGAGCCGGCAACGGCTCTTATTTTTTGGACTTCGGTCGACCGGGCGGTCGACCGGAATAGCCGTTTGTACAGTAACGGCTATAATTTTAAACATGTTTTATTTTGTCTTTTTCTCTCTAATAAGTGTTTAAATTTTATTTGCTGACCCTAATACTTCCTACTTGGCCTTAAGTATATTTTATCTCTAAACCCTAGCCCTCCACTATAAATAGGGGTGTTTGGGGAGAGGTTAATACTAAGAAAAATTTGCAAAAATTTGAAAAGTTTAAGGCATTCAAAAGAGACTCATTTCTTGGTTTTTGTGCTGAAAATCTCTCTCTTACACTTAAGTGTTTTAAAAACTCTCTGATTTCTTTTTCTTTTCTCCTTACACACAAGAGCTTGAAATCCTACTCATTGTTCTCTAAGGACCTTGTAAGGGAAGAGAATTTTTCAAGAGAGTTTGTGGTCTTTTGACTACTAAGAGATTGCTTGTACTTGAGATTGCGGAGTTGGGTACTCCGGTGTATTTGTAATATCTTTGTGATAGTGGAAGTAGTTAGAAATCCTTCTGGGAAAGGCGGGGAAGTAGAGCTGGGTGCTCGAACCTCGATAATAATTCTTGGTGTTTGCGTTTGGTTTACTTTCTCTTGCTCTTGCTCTACCTTCATTGCACTTATTACTTGCTCTCTATTGTCATTGCTATATTCACTTGTCTCATATTCATATTGTTGCATCATTAATTTTTTAAATTGTCCATTGATTAGCATTATCACCTATTCACCCCTCCTTTAGGTGATTTTCAATTGGTATCAGAGCTTGAACTCTAGGTTTGGCTTAACATCCTTAGAGAGATCCTTAAAATTTGCTAATCAACATTTGCATTCCATTTGTCATTCACTAGTAAACATGGCCGATAACATCAAAACCCCTCCTAAATTTGATGGACTCAACTTCCCTATTTGGAAGGTTAGGATGACTATCTTTTTGCAATCTTTAGGTAGCTTAGTAGCTAAATCCTTGACCAAACCCTATGTAGTACCCGATAGTGATGAGAGCACATGGACCGACTTTACCTTTAGAGAATATGAGGCTAACTCCAAGGCCCAAAATTCCCTTCTAACCGCCTTGAATGAGGACGACCTTACACGGGTAATACATTGCCAATCCGCCTATGAGATTTGGCAACATTTGTTGGTCACACACGAGGGGACTTCACAAGTTAAGAGAGCTAAGATAGATCTCTTAAGGTCCCAATTTGAATCTTTAAAAATGATTGATGATGAATCCATTGATTGCATGATTACAAGGTTTACTAAAATCACCAATGCTCTTTCTTCTTTAGGTGATGATATTTCCAATGACCAAAAGGTGCGGAAAGTGATTCGGGCTCTTCCTTCATCATGGGAGATAAAGGCCACCACCTTGAAAGAATTGAACGACAAGGATGAAATGGACCTCATAAGTCTCATGGGAACTTGAAGACCCATGAGATGGAAAAGAAAGCAAGAGAAGATGCCGCTCCTCAAAAGAAGAAATCCATTGCTTTCAAGTCTTCATCCACTCTTGATGAAGATGAAGAAGAAGAAGAAGATAAGGAGCTCTCCCTTCTTGTGCGAAACGTGAAGAGAATGTACCGGAAGAACAAGCTCAACTTCTGAAGGAAACTTGAAGGCAAAGAGGAGAGAAGAATTATTTGCTACAATTGCCGAAAGCCCGGACATATCATGGCGGATTGCCCGGAATTCAAGAAGAAGATGACTTCCTCCTTCAAGCCAAAGAAGCCGGTTGAAAAGAAAGCCTATAAAGCCACATGGGATTCAGAAAGCGAATCCAAAGATGAGGTGGACCAAGCGAACATGTGTTTCATGGCAAACACACCAAAGGTAACCCCTCAACCTCTTGATGATGAAGAAGATGAATTAAGTAAAGAGGTGCTTGTACATGCTTTTGTTGAGCTTTCGGAAACATATGATAATAAAAAGGTAGAATGCTCAAAATTGAAGAAGGAAGTTGCTTTCTTAAAAATCAACTTGCTATTGTTATTAGAGAAAAAGATGAAATTTCTTCAAATCTCATTTCTACTCAAAATGAATTTAATGCTTACAAAGTTGCATGTAAAGAAAAATTTCCTAAGATTGATGAAAAAGAAATTTCTTCTTTAAAAACTAAAATGGTTGATTTTGAAAAGGTTTTGAAAGATTGTGCTTTTAACACAAAGAAACTTGAAGAAAAGTTTTCTAAAAAGCACACTTCTCCTATTAAAGATTCTCATGTTAGATTCCTCATGCTCACACTACACACCACACTCATGCTAAATCCATACATGCTCACAAATCTCACACTCACTATGCTTTTAAATATGGTAGAACGTATAGATGCACATATTATGGTAAGAATGGACATTTGGCTAAGTTTTGTTATGACCAAGTAAATAGATCAAATAATCTTGTTTGGGTTCATGGAACTAACTCTTTAGGACCCAAGAAAATGTGGTACCAAAATTAAGTCCTAAATTATTTGATGTAGGTACACACCAAGGCTCCAAGACGTAGGGAGCGGTGGTACCTTGATAGTGGTTGTTCAAGACACATGACATGGGACATCAAAACTTTACAACCCTATCAAGGTACATGGAAGGTGGCACCGTCACCTTCGGGGATGACTCCAAGGGCACTATCATTGGTATAGGTAACATTCAAATTGGTGCATCTCCTATTATAGAAAATGTTGTTCTTGTAGATGGTTTGAAACATAATTTGCTTAGCATTAGTCAACTTTGTGACCGTGGACTTAAAGTTGTTTTTGATGATTCTTCTTGCAAGATTTTTGATGTTAAATCCAATGATTGTATTCTTACCGATTTTCGTGATAGCAATGTTTATATCATTGACATGCTTAATTTAGATTGTTCTACTAAATGCTTGAATGCTTTTGATGAAAACTCTTGGCTTTGGCATAGAAGATTAGGACATGCATCTTTTGACCATCTTTCTAGGATTAATTCTAAGGAATTGGTGAAGGGTATACCTTGCTTGAAGTTTGAGAAAGACCGCATTTGTGGTGCGTGCCAACTTGGGAAACAAACCAAGTCTTCCTTCAAACCAATCAAGGATATCATGTCAACTAGGCCATTAGAATTAATTCATATGGATCTTTTTGGACCAACTAAAACTAAGAGCTTAAATGGTAGTAGATTTGCATTTGTTTTAGTTGATGATTTTTCCCGTTTCATTTGGGTTTTCTTTTTGGAACACAAAGATCAAACTTTTTCTCATTTGAAAGTTTTCCGAAAAAGGGTTGAAAAAGAAAAAGGTTTTTCGATTTGAAAATAAGAAGTGATAGAGGTGGTGAGTTTGTTAACCAACTCTTCATGACTTATTGTGATGAAAAGGGAATCAAGCATGAAATGTCATGTCCTAGAACTCCACAACAAAATGGAATTGTAGAAAGGAAAAATAGAACACTTCAAGAGATGGCTAGGACCATGATAAGTGAATAAGACCTCCCTCAATATTTATGGGCCGAGGCCGTAAAACACCGCATGCTATATTTCAAATCGTATTTACTTGTGAAAAAATTCTTCCAAAACATCTTTTGAAATGTATCATTCTAGAAAACCAAATGTTGCATATTTCAAAGTTTTTGGATTTAAGTGTTTTGTTTTGAATACTAAAGATAACTTGGGTAAATTTGATGCTAAGGCTTATGAAGCAATCTTTGTTGGATATTCTACTACTAGCAAAGCTTATAGAGTATTCAATAGATCATCACTTACCATTGAAGAATCCATGCATGTTAAGTTTGAAGAATCTAATGTGGTTGTTGAGAATGTTGTAGAGATTGACCCATTAGGTGAAGACATGGAGAGTGTTGGCCCAAGGTTACAATCAACCCATGTTTAGTGTATTTTGATGATTACAAAACATATTAGTTATTGGTACTAATATAAATTGTTGTTTAAGTGTGTTTCAGGTTCATATATTTAAGAGATGAATTCTTCCCTAGAGGAAGGTACATTGGACTCAAGACAAGTCAAAATGGGCTCAAATTGCAATATTGAAGATCAAGAGAAGATAGCTCAAGTTGAAGTCTTGAAAACCATTGTAGTTTGTAAGTTTAGTGTTGTAAAGATAGAATATGTAATTTTGGCTCTAGGATTTGCACACACACTTATGATATATGTTTCTATGTTTTTGAGAATGGTATTTCTAAGTTTATGCCTTAGTTCATACATACATGTACCCAAAGCCTTATATCTTCAAAACTTGTTTAAATACATGTATATAAACTATTTTCAGCATAACACTTAGCTTAAGATTTTTAAAGGAATTTTTACAAATTTTTCTAACTCAAATCTGCCCAGGAAACTGTTTTCCAGGCAGACCGGTCGACCGACCCTAAATATCAGTCGACCGGCTGCTGTGGCCAGACATGCACGAGGCTGTGCATGTCTGCCGGTCGACCGACCCTAAATATCGGTCGACTGATTTTTGTGGGGTCTGCTCTCTGTATCTTTCGGTCGACTGGGTCGGTCGACCGATAGAAGGAAACTGTGTTTCCTTCTGTGAGATCGGTCGACTGGCAGTCGACCGGAGCCTCAACGGCTCTTTTGCCAGCAGAGCACCGGTCGACCGGCAGTCGACCGGTAGGCCTGCAACAAGCCCAACGGCTCTTTCCTCTTTGGGCATTTCTGAAAATCTGTTTTATGTTTTCTCTTTAACAGAGTTTTTAGGAGTTGTTGGGGTGCTTTTGCAGAAGTTTTTAGCTGGAAAAATCAGAGTTTTTAACCTATTCTCTCCCTATAAATAGTGGAGAATAGGCCTTAGTTATCAACCAAGAAAAATACAAGTTTTCATTGTTTTTCAAGAGAAAGAGAAAAATAGTTTAAAGCTTTCATTTCCATTCTTTTAAGTTTGATTTTCAGTTGTTGTTTGATTCTTAATATCACTCTACAACTGAAGCTTTTCTCACAAACACTTCATAGAGCCAAAAATTTCATATTCTTTCTATAGGTGAAGTTGTAAAAGTGTGAGAGTGTTTGTAAAAGAGAAAGAGTGTTGTGGTCTAGTTGAGATCACCAATTTGTAATTCTTTGTTCTTGTGGAGACAAGTTCCTAAGGGGAATTTCTTTGTAAGGTGAAGCTACGGGCTTGAGGTCTTTGGAGGCCTAACTTGTACGGGATCCTAAGGGGATAGTGGAAACCCTTCACGGAGGTGAAGGCGGGGACTAGAGCTACGGGCTCGAACCTCGAAACAAATCACATTGTTTGCGATTGGCTTGGCGTTCTTCTTGCTTAATTTCTTGCTTTAAATTACTTCCAATCTATTGCTTGTGAACTAACTTTTATTTGTGCTATCCTTACTTGTTTATTTTACTTGCTTTCAATATTTCTTGCTATATACTTGTGTGCATATCATCATCGCATTTCATACTTGGAATTATTCGATCACACCTCAATACAACACGGTTGCATTGCGCACCTCTAACCCATTTAAGGGGAATTGGAGGAAGGAGTTCAGAACCTCGCAAGGGGTATTCGGCTCTTAGTCGTGTTTTGAGAGATCGTTGCATCACTCACTTAAGTAAAATTGAAAAGAGCATTAGATTAGCAATTACACCTATTCACCCCCCTCTAGGTGTATTTCAATTGGTATCAGAGCTTGGACTCTAGGATTTGGCTTAACAACCTTAGAGAGATCCTTATATTGCTAATCACTTCATTCATTTCCATATAGTAAACATGGCCGATGGAATTAAGACCCCACCTAAGTTTGATGGACTTAACTTTCCCATATGGAAGGTTAAGATGACCGTTTTCTTGCAATCTCTAGGTAGTCGAGTTGCAAAGGCCGTGACTAAACAATTTAGTGTACCCCCGGTGATGAATCCACTTGGTCCGAAATTGAGACCAAGGAGTTTGATGCCAATGCTAGGGCTCATTATGCACTCCTACAAGCCCTCAATGATGATGACATAGCTAGAGTCATCCATTGCAAATCCGCCTATGAGATTTGGACCCATTTGCTAGTAACACATGAGGGGACATCACAAGTGAAGAGGGCCAAGATAGACCTACTTCGGTCCCAATATGAAAATTTTTGCATGCAAGAGAATGAAACCATAGATGATATGGTTACTAAGTTTACAAAGATTACTAATGGTCTTGCCTCTCTAGGTGAAGAAATCAACAATGACCAAAGGGTGAGAAAGATCATCCGGGCTCTTCCACCATCATGGGAAGTGAAAGCTACAACATTGAAGGAACTCAATGACAAAGATGAGATTGAGCTCATTGGACTCATTGGGAACTTGAAGACCCATGAGATGGAGAGGAAGGCAAGGGAGGACATGGCACCCTCCAAAAGAAGACCATTGCCTTCAAAAGTCATGCTACTTACTCCGACGAAGATGATGAAGAAGAAGATGACGAGGAGCTCTCACTTCTAGTCAAAAACGTCCGGAGGATGTACAACAAGGCAAAGTTCCAAGGACGGAGGAGATGGCAAGGAGGCAAAGAAGAGAGAAAGATCATATGCTTCAATTGCCAAAAGCCGGGACACATAGTAGCGGAGTGTCCGGACAAAGTGAAGCCATCTTCATCCAAGAAGCCATACAAGAAGAAGGCTATGAAAGCAACATGGGATGACGAAAGTGAATCCGAGGAGGAGATCGACACCGCCAATATGTGCTTCATGGCAAATGAGAGCATAAGCAAGGTAACCCCCTCAACTCTTCTTGATGATGATTTATCCATGGATGAGCTAGGAGAAGCTTTTATGGAACTTTCTAGTAATTATGATTTCTTAAAGAAGAAATATTTAAAAATGAAAAAGGATAATGAATCTCTTAATATTCAAATTGTAAATCTTTCTAAAGAAAATAATGATTTACATTCTTCTTTAGTTTCCACTAAAAATGATTTTGAAAAATATAAGATTGCTTGTAAAGGAAAGACCCCATTTGTAGACTCTAATGAGATTGCCATGCTTAAGGAAAGATTAGACTCATTAGATGTTGTTTTGAAAAAGTGTAGTGAATTTGATAAGAAGAAGATGGAGAATATGTTTCCTAAGAAACAAGCTCCCAAGAAAAATGTTCATCATGCTCATGCTCATGCTCATGTACATGCTACACAACCTATGCATCATGGTAAACCCCAAAGCATGCTCACACTTCACATATACACCATGCATTTATGTATAGAAAAGTGTACTCATGTTCACATTGTGGACGGAAAGGACACTTAGCTAATTTTTGTTATGATAGACTAAGTGCATCACATCATAATGTTTGGGTTCGTAACACTAACTTTCAAGGACCCAAGAAAGTTTGGGTACCAAAGTCAACTATTGTTTTAAATGATGTAGGTACTTTCCAAAGCTCAAAGACGTAGAGGTTATGGTATCTTGATAGCGGTTGCTCAAGGCACATGACTTGGGACATCAACAACTTTGCAACCCTATCAAGATATCATGAAGGTGGCACCGTCACCTTCGGAGATGACGCCAAGGGTAAAATCATCGGTATTGGTAATGTAAAACTTGGCACCTCTCCTTTAATTGAAAATGTTGTTTTAGTTGATGGCCTCAAGCATAATCTCTTGAGTGTTAGTCAACTTTGTGATAAAGGTTTTGATGTAGTTTTTGACAATGTTGCTTGTAAAGTAATTGATAGAACTTCCAATGTTTGTGTATTTTCCGGTTTTCGTGAAAGCAATGTTTATATGATTGATATGTTAAATATGTCTTGTAATATAACATGTTTAAAAGCCCTCGATGACGACTCTTGGTTGTGGCATAGGAGATTAGGCCACGTTTCATTTGACCATATTTCTAGGCTTAACTCTAAGGAAATGGTGAAGGGTATTCCTTCATTGAACTTTGAAAAGGACCGAGTTTGTGACGCATGTCAATTTGGGAAACAAACTAAGTCCTCATTCAAATCAATTAAGGATATCATGTCATCACGTCCATTAGAGCTAATCCACATGGACTTATTTGGCCCAACTCAAACCAAAAGTTTAAGTGGGAGTAGATTTGCTTATGTTTTAGTAGATGATTTTTCGCGTTTTACTTGGGTTTATTTTCTTGAACACAAAGTCAAACCTTTTCACATTTTCAAGCCTTTAAGAAAAGAGTTGAAAAGGAAAATGACTCCTCAATAATTAAAATAAGAAGTGATAGAGGAGGTGAGTTCATTAACCTTCCCTTTACCACTTTTTGTGAGGAACATGGAATAAAACATGAACTTTCTTGTCCTAGAACTCCACAACAAAATGGAGTAGTTGAGCGGAAAAATCGTACTTTACAAGAGATGGCTAGGACAATGTTAAATGAATATGGGCTACCACATTATTTGTGGGCCGAGGCCGTTCATACTTCATGTTACATTGCAAATCGTGTTTTCCTATGTAAAAATACTACTAAGACTTCTTATGAGATGTATTTTTCTAGAAAACCTAATGTTTCTTATTTCAAAGTGTTTGGTTGCAAATGTTTTGTTTTAAATACAAATATTAATTTGGGAAAATTTGATGCAAAAGCATATGAGGCTATTTTTGTAGGTTACTCAAATACTAGTAAGGCTTATAGAGTCTTCAATAGGTCAACTTTGACTATTGAGGAATCTATTCATGTTAAATTTGAGGAATCTAACAAGTTTGTTAAGAATTGTGTAGAATTGATGCTTTAGATGAAGGTTTGGAGAAAGTGACCTTGGAGGATGCTTCTACCATGGGAGACAAGCCAAAGGATGGTGATGGAAGTGAAGCCAAAGTGGAAGAGGCTCAAGGAAATGAACATCGAGCAAATGAAAAGGAGCACTCTCAACCACTACCAAAGGATTGGAGATTCAACCCTCATCATCCCAAGGACCTCGTCATAGGTGAAGTATCAAAAGGGGTAACCACTCGCTCTAAGATTCAAGATTTTTGTGGTAATTTTGCTTTTATTTCACACATAGAACCTAAAAATGTTCTCGAGGCCGAGGCCGATTCATATTGGTTGCTTGCAATGCAAGAGGAGCTCAATCAATTTGAGCGCAACCAAGTTTGGCACCTTGTTCCTAGGCCCCAAGATAGACCAACTATTGGCACTAAATGGATCTTAAGAACAAGTTGGATGAATCGGGTAATGTAGTTAGAAACAAGGCTAGGTTAGTTGCCCAAGGTTACACTCAAATCGAAGGGATCGATTTTGAAGAAACCTTTGCACCCGTAGCACGGCTCGAAGCCATACGGATGACCTTAGCATATGCCTCATTTAAAGATTTTAAGTTATTTCAAATGGATGTAAAGAGTGCTTTTCTTAATGGTTATATTGATGAGGAGGTGTATGTTGAACAACCCCCCGGGTTGTTGATCCTACACACCCTAATTATGTTTATAAATTAGATAAAGCACTATATGGTTTGAAACAAGCCCCTAGGGCTTGGTATGAAAGATTGTCTTCATTTTGATTTCAAATGATTTTAAGAAAGGAAAAGTGGATAAAACATTATTTACCAAACATATAGATCAACATATCCTCATAGTTCAAATTTATGTTGATGACATTATTTTTGGATCTACTAATGTTTCACTGTGCAAGAATTTTGAATCATGCATGAAAAGGGAATTTGAGATGTCTATGATGGGGGAGCTCAACTTCTTCCTTGGACTTCAAATCAAGCAACGTAGTGATGGGACATTCATCAACCAAGCCAAGTACACCAAAGAACTCATCAAGAGGTTCGGGCTTGAAGGATCCAAAGTAGCAAAGACTCCCATGGCAACCACTACGAAACTTGACAAGGATGAACAAGGTAAGGAAGTAGACATCAAATTATTTCGTAGCATGATTGGTAGTTTACTCTATCTTACGGCTAGTAGGCCGGATATAATGTTTTCCGTATGTTTATGTGCACGTTTTCAATCATGTCCTAAGGAATCACACTTAATAGCGGTAAAACGCATAATTAGGTATCTTAAGGGCACAATTGATTTAGGTTTGTGGTATCCGAAAACTAACCAATTTACCATGACTAGTTATTCGGATGCCGACTATGCCGGTTGTAGGGTAGATAGGAAGAGCACAAGTGGCACTTGCCAATTCTGGGCAATTGTCTTGTGTCTTGGTCTTCCAAAAAGCAAAATAGTGTAGCCCTCTCAACCGCCGAGGCGGAGTATGTAGCAGCCGGAGCTTGTTGTGCACAAGTACTTGGATGAAACATACTCTTCTCGATTTTGATTTACATTTTGATCATGTTAAGATTTATTGTGATAATACTAGTGCTATTCACATGACCAAAAATGCTAATCAACATAGTAAAACCAAACATATAGACATTAGATATCATTTCTTAGAGATCACTTTGAAAAAGGTGACATAGATTTGATTTTGTTTCTACCGATTTTCAACTTGCGGATATTTTCACAAAACCTTTAGATTATGCAAGATTTCTTTTATTTGTGGTGAATTAAATGTTTGTAAAATGATACTTAAAGTATCTTAGTTTGTTTTGTTTTGGTTTTTAATATGTGTTAAAATTTTTTTTGTTTTGACCCTTTTTGATGTATGACAAAAAGGGGGAGAAAAATGTATGAGTTTGGAGAAATACTAAGTGTTTTTTAGTTGTTTTAATATTTGGTTCATGTTTGAGTTTCTTATTTATGGTGATGACTTTGTTTTTAAAAAAAAAAATGATTTTTGTATGCTTACATAGTTTCTCATATTCATGTTAAATATATAGCATTGTTTAAGGGGAGCTTTCCAAGCTCTTTCTCCTTTTATTTGTTTAATAATCATATGTTTTGTCATCATCAAAAAGGGGGAGATTGTTGGCCCAAGGTTACAATCAACCCATGTTTAGTGTATTTTGATGATTACAAAACATATTAGTTATTGGTACTAATATAAATTGTTGTTTAAGTGTGTTTCAGGTTCATATATTTAAGAGATGAATTCTTCCCTAGAGGAAGGTACATTGGACTCAAGACAAGTCAAAATGGGCTCAAATTGCAATATTGAAGATCAAGAGAAGATAGCTCAAGTTGAAGTCTTGAAAACCATTGTAGTTTGTAAGTTTAGTGTTGTAAAGATAGAATATGTAAATTTTGGCTCTAGGATTTGCACACACACTTATGATATATGTTTCTATGTTTTTGAGAATGGTATTTCTAAGTTTATGCCTTAGTTCATACATACATGTACCCAAAGCCTTATATCTTCAAAACTTGTTTAATACATGTATAAACTATTTTCAGCATAACACTTAGCTTAAGATTTTTAAAGGAATTTTTACAAATTTTCTAACTCAAAAATCTGCCCAGGAAACTGTTTTCCAGGCAGACCGGTCGACCGACCCTAAATATCAGTCGACCGGCTGCTGTGGCCAGACATGCACGAGGCTGTGCATGTCTGCCGGTCGACCGACCCTAAATATCGGTCGACTGATTTTTGTGGTCTGCTCTCTGTATCTTTCGGTCGACTGGGTCGGTCGACCGATAGAAGGAAACTGTGTTTCCTTCTGTGAGATCGGTCGACTGGCAGTCGACCGGAGCCTCAACGGCTCTTTTGCCAGCAGAGCACCAGTCGACCGGCAGTCGACCGGTAGGCCTGCAACAAGCCCAACGGCTCTTTCCTCTTTGGGCATTTCTGAAAATCTGTTTTATGTTTTCTCTTTAACAGAGTTTTTAGGAGTTGTTGGGGTGCTTTTGCAGAAGTTTTTAGCTGGAAAAATCAGAGTTTTTAACCTATTCTCTCCCTATAAATAGTGGAGAATAGGCCTTAGTTATCAACCAAGAAAAATACAAGTTTTCATTGTTTTTCAAGAGAAAGAGAAAAATAGTTTAAAGCTTTCATTTCCATTCTTTTAAGTTTGATTTTCAGTTGTTGTTTGATTCTTAATATCACTCTACAACTGAAGCTTTTCTCACAAACACTTCATAGAGCCAAAAATTTCATATTCTTTCTATAGGTGAAGTTGTAAAAGTGTGAGAGTGTTTGTAAAAGAGAAAGAGTGTTGTGGTCTAGTTGAGATCACCAATTTGTAATTCTTTGTTCTTGTGGAGACAAGTTCCTAAGGGGAATTTCTTTGTAAGGTGAAGCTACGGGCTTGAGGTCTTTGGAGGCCTAACTTGTACGGGATCCTAAGGGGATAGTGGAAAACCTTCACGGAGGTGAAGGCGGGGACTAGAGCTACGGGCTCGAACCTCGAAACAAATCACATTGTTTGCGATTGGCTTGGCGTTCTTCTTGCTTAATTTCTTGCTTTAAATTACTTCCAATCTATTGCTTGTGAACTAACTTTTATTTGTGCTATCCTTACTTGTTTATTTTACTTGCTTTCAATATTTCTTGCTATATTACTTGTGTGCATATCATCATCGCATTTCATACTTGGAATTATTCGATCACACCTCAATACAACACGGTTGCATTGCGCACCTCTAACCCATTTAAGGGGAATTGGGAGGAAGGAGTTCAGAACCTCGCAAGGGGTATTCGGCTCTTAGTCGTGTTTGAGAGATCGTTGCATCACTCACTTAAGTAAAATTTGAAAAGAGCATTAGATTAGCAATACACCTATTCACCCCCCCTCTAGGTGTATT
>JAVJIF010000230.1:0-73638 GCA_038442645.1 Agave tequilana | reverse complement strand
ACATGATTCTATTTTTCTCAAAATTTGATGCTTCATGATTTGAATATTAGTTTATATGTTAGTTTTGTCAACACTAGGATTTATACTTGTACATATCATGGGCCACAAATAAATCTATTTATATTTGTGCTTGAATGCTATTTGAACCCATGAAATGTGCTTGTATTGCTTGGTTTTGATGATCCATACATCTTTAAACTTGTATTCCCACTTTTTGGATTTGATTTATGATCATGTGTTTTTTTTTTTCATTTCATGTATATAGTATTTTGTCAAACTTTAAGATATACATATTACATCTTGATCATTTGCCTTTAATGCAAATCTATTTATATGGACTCATTATGTTTAAGAGATATGTATGTATACTTATTGTGTTGTCAAATATACATATATCTTGATATAAATTTTGTTTTAAATATAAAAAAATGTGTGATGATTTAAAGGAAATTTGAGACTAATTGACATTTTTGCTTTATTCCTTACTTGAAGGATTCTGTACTAGTTTTAAACTTTTCATATTAACTAGTGCAAATTCTTCATTGGTAGAGTATATGATAAGCTTACTCTTCAATTGGTATCATTGGATATTTTCAATTGGTATCAATATGATTTTTATATATATACTCATATTTTGATTGTATGTATGAATGCTTTCAAATTTAAATTATATCAATTTCTATTGGTATTATCTTTTCATACATGTGATCTTTTGTGCTTTAAGAGAGTGAAACAATTGTTCTTAACACATGTATAATGCTAAGTTTAATTCAACTTTCAATTGGTAATTCTTAAAGCTTATGCAATATGTTTTCAAAATTGATATCAAATATAAAAAAAATATGTTGATTTGATATCTCAAAATTTGTTTCTTGAGAATTCAAAATTTGTTTTGATAAAGAAAAAAATTCAAAATTTTTGATTTGTATTTCCTATATGCAAGGAGAGCTTAACATCTCTCTTACATATAGATTCATGTTGAGTATATTATAAATTGAGGAGCTTGACAACTCTTCTTTATATGATATAACGTGTGTAGGGGAGCTTCACATCTCCTCTTATGCTATATATATTTGTTATGTGAGTTAGGGCTTGTCATCCCTTCTTCATGTAATGCATATGTGTAGGGAAGCTAACTTAGCGTCTTCCTCTTCATGAATTATATCGCATATAAATCTTATTGATTGATTTGTATTACCCCTTCTTGATCTCTTTATTTTTGACAAAAAGGGGACTAAATTTTTTGATTTGATTTTACTTTGAACCCTTTGTTGATGATTGACAAAAAGGGGAGAAGTATTTGAGTTTATATGCATGTTTCATTGCTTAAGGGGAGAAGTATTTGTCTTCCTTGTTAGTTATGCATATATGTTTTGTATTGCAAATAGGAGAAAAAGATTTTGATTTATGCTTGTTGCATGTTTATCTCCATACATTGCATACATATTTATGAGCTTCATTGTCATATACTATTATTTCTTGTGATGCATGAGTCAAGGGGAGCTTCTTTGAAGCTTTACTTTAATCCATGCATATATACTTCATGATTTTGGTCATCATCAAAAAGGGGGAGATTGTTGGCCCAAAGCCCATCACTCTAGTTTTGATGATGATCAACTCATGAAGTTATGTTTACTAATGATCTTGTGTTAATTAGTGACAGATTCATTATCAAGATCTTAGTAGGTGCATAGCTCAACAAAGGATAAAATGTCAAGATTTGGAGCTAGCACGGTGTGATCCAAGGAGTTTTTGGATCAAGCTTGGACCAAGTCAGAAGTGAGAAGACTTCAAGGGAAGACTTCAGATCAAGACTTGTGTCTAGGTATAAGATTTTTATGTTTTAGATAAAATGTAAAGGATAGAATAGTTGGTGGATTGCTCAAGTATTTATCACACACACTCTCTTGATTTAATTGTCTTTTCATAAAAGAATTTTCAGATTTAGAAAAGACTTTCATTTTGAAAAATATTGTTTTGGAAAAATAGTTTTTATCATGAGCCAATATTTCCATATTACAAAAATAGTCCAAATCTTTTATAACATGCCTTGATTTTGTGCAAGCATGTTTGTATATCAAAGTATATTGGTAAAACTATTTTTGTAGATTTCTATGTATTTATGTGATTTTATTTGAGCCAAAAAGACTTACCTTTGAATCCCAGAAACTGTTTCAGGCTTCAGATAAGTCGACTTGACCTTCTTTACAGTCGACTAATCTTGAAGTCGGTCGACCGGCTGGGTCGACCGACGTGCACAAACGTGCACGCCTTTGTGCACTGGAGGACGGCCGACCGTACGGTCGACCGCTCCAAAGAGCTCTGCTCTCTGGAAATCTTGGCCGACCGTACGGGTCGACCGACAGAGAGTTCGCTCTCTGCTCCAGTTGCTCGGTCGACCCGGGCGGTCGACCGTGGCTCCAACGGTCGGATTTCTGACCGTTGGCGGTCGACCGCTCGGGTCGACCGGCAGCCTGACAGACCCCAACGGCTATATTTTTCTGGCCTATAAATTTGGGGGTTTGGTCATTGTTTTGAGCGAAGATTTTGGAGACTTTTAGAGCCAGTTTTTCCCATTCTTTCAGAAGAGTTTTTCTCCACAAAATTGAGTGCTAATACTTCCAAAAAAAGGGAAGATTTTATAAGAGTGTTAAAAGAGATTTTCTTGAGTTTTCACCAAAGATTCTTTCCTTGTTTTCTCACACAAACACTTGAGCATCCATTGATCTATTCATCCTATAAGGAGTTTGTAGTGAGAGCTTTTATTGGTGATCAAAGTGTTTAGATCACCAAGAGATCATTTCTTGTACTTTGAGGAGGCGGACGTGTGTGTCCGCGTTGTTTCGAGTTCGGGTGCGAACTCCGTGTTTGAGGTGCGGCCTCGGCGAGCTAGTGAGCTTGCGTGTGTACGGGACTAGGGAGTCCGAGGGTTTGTAGGTGTTGCGGCACCGAGGAGAGATCCATTGGGATCTTGCATAGTGGAAATCCTTCATGTGTCGAAGGCGGGGATGTAGAGCAAGTGTGCTCGAACCTCGAAACAACCCTTTGTGTTTGCGATTGCCTTTCTCTCTCTCTCTCTCTCCTTACTTATATCTTGCATTCAATTATAGTGTAAATCTTTATATGCTTGATATACTTGTGTGCTCAAATTGATATACTTGCTTGGGTTTGTTTGCTAACACTTGTATTCAACCAAGAGAGCCAACGCGGCACCTCAACCCATTCAAGGGAATCTAGAGGAGTTTGTCCAGAGCCCTTCACGGGGAATTCGGCAACACTCTTTGGTTATACGTGGTGTTTTAGTGTAAAAGTTTTAATTAGGTCATAATTGTTTTAGCTTCCGCATTATTAGGCATTAAGTGACCATTAGATTAGCCATCACCTATTCACCCCCCCTCTAGGTGAACTTACATGCATTGCATTGCCTTTCAACTTTGTTTTTTTGACTATGGTTTCATGAGTTTGCAGTGTGGAAGTGCAACTCAACTTGATTGGACCATGTACTCAGCTGCCCAGGCCGTATTTGGACTGGATTCTAGCTGGGGTTATATGAACTCGAGACAGGGCCAATCTGATTCCTAACCCAACTCCAAGACAGATCATGCTTTAGGCGATGGAGTTACATAATGGTGATCCAACCCAAAGCTGAATGCATATATGAATGTACATATGACGTAAGAATATATATAAAGATGATGTCTTCCCTTTTGTTCTTCCGGCTAAGGCTCTCTCCCCCAATTGTGAGCATGTGTTAGAGAGAATTTCAGAAGATGAAGTTTGAGATCTGGGGCTTGATTACATCAAAGGTTAATCTTTGTCGTTTGCTTCGCAGTTGGGAGAGAGATGCGCATGAGACTTCGTACAATCTCAACTGATGTGGGGTGACAAGAAATCCTAACTATCTCGACTTCCCCTTAGATCGATTGAGGCAAGGGTTACTCTTCGTCGTTCATCTTCGTGGTTGGGAGAAACATGCAGGAAATTCATGCGATCTCAACGATTGGTGGCGACTAGCGATCCTAGCCATCTCAATTTTCTCTTACGATCTCACCTTCTCTCATGTAAGGCTACTACGGACAATTTATAATAGTGTATTATCTTTGGGTTCGCTACGAAAGATGAATGATTTCGTCGATGATCAGTGTTCTAAAAATCGGTTTCATTATTCGTGCGGTCCAACACTGAATAATAATTATCAGACTAATCAGAGATTAATCGGGGATTAATCATTTTTGAAAATTTAAATATATTTAATTATATTTATACACAACTACATATGATATATACCGTTAATTGTTGTAAATACCTAAATATTATACAAGAGAATATCTAAATGTGAAATTATAAACCATGATATGATGAACAAGACAATATGAATAAATATTAAAAAAGAAGAAGTAAAGAACTTATCTCTTCACATTAGTAATCCAAGATTTTAAATTTTGCAACATAAATATAAATTAAAAAACTTACTTGTAAAATAAGATAAATAAAAAAATTAGTCAATTTATCAAACAAAATAATGAACCTTAAAGAATGATGGAGAAAGATCGTTAAATAAGTTAATTTGAAAAATAATCAAAAATAATAAAATATAAGTATCATTTTATGCAAAATATACAATAATAAAATATCATAATTCATCTACTATTTAATAAATAACAATTCATCTACTATTTAATAACAGATCATTATCAAATCATCAACATTACAACATAAATTACTTAGCGATCCAACACACAAAAAGTAAAGTTTTTCAAATAAAAAACATATGAATAAACGATTAATCGGGCATTAATTGGATTAATGGGGCATTAATTGGGGATTAATCGGGCATTAATCATTTTGGACCCGGTTAATCGCCCAAGGGCATAATCAGAGCGATTAATGTAATATTAAGCGGGCTGTCATTGAATAGGATTAATCGGCTGATTAATCGACCGATTAATCCGATTTTTAGAACAGTGTCGATGATTGAGTTCATAGTTGTTTGACAGCGATCGAGATCTTGATACCTATCTAGGGGTTGGACTACAAAAGGGTTGGTCATCATCTTTTTTTTAATATTTGATCTAGTCAGAAGATTCAATCAATATGGGATCCACAAAAGTATTGACTTTGTTTCGATAAGTGGATCCAATATGTAAGTTAGATTTACAAAGAGATAAAGATGTCTTATGTCTTATATTTTCTTCCAAATAGTAACTCTAGCAAGATGAATTGTGATTCTTCAATACGAGTCATGGAGCTATTTTTCAGTGCCTTAATGGCTATTTTGTATTGAGTAATTGGTGTTCATGTGAGAGAATTATTAGAAAGGTCGGATTCAATGTTATATTTTGTACTCCTCTTTTCGTTAATAAAATAATTTTACCATTAAAAATACATACAACAAACAACAACTAAGCCATTTGTCCCAAGTTTTTGGGGTAGGCTACATGAACCAAAAGATAATTACGCTAGATCGGGCACATGGATCAGCTTTCTCCACTCATTCCTATCGAGCAATATGCCTTTACTAAGACCTTTAGCCTCCATATCTTGTCGTATTACCTCCATCTATGTTTTCTTCGGTCTCCCCTACGCTTTTTTAACTTGCCCTAAATTGATACGCTCTACTCGTCGAACTGGTACATCTGTAGGTCTACATCGCACATGACCAAACCATCATAAGCGGTTTTCTCTCATCTTCTTTTCTATAGAGGTTACACCTATCTTAGTACGAATATCCTCATTTCTCACCTTATCTCTCTGCGTGTTACCACACATCCAGCGAAGCATGCGCATCTCTGTTACACTCATCTTCTGGGCATGATGTCTCTTTATAGCCCAACATTTTGTGCCATATAACAAAGCTGGCCTAATAGCAGTCTGATAAAACTTTTCCTTCAGTCATAACGGAATGTTACGATCACATAAAACTCCTGTTGCCCTCCTCCATTTCAACCAGCCAGTTTGGATCCTATGGTTGACATCACTATCGATCTTTCTATCCTTTTGGATAATAGAACTCAAGTACTTAAAATGATTGCTCATCGGTATTTCTCGTCCATGTAGTCTCACAATACTAAAATCTCGGATCCCTATTTACTGAATTTACACTCCATATACTCTATTTTGGTCCTAGATAATCCAAAACCTCAAGATTCTAGAGTTTGCCTTCATAACTCCAATTTGGTATTTACCCTAGCTCTGTTTCATCGACTAGGACAATATCATCAGCAAATAGCATACACCAGAGTATCTCATCCTGAATAGCTCTAGTAAGCTCATCCATCACTATGGCAAATAAGAACGGACTCAATGCAGATCCTTGATACAATCTAATTGTGATAAAAAATCACTTGTTATGCCTCCACACGTTCTGACATTTGCCACTACTCCATCGTATATATCCTTGATTATGTCAATATACTTTATGGGGACTCTCTTTTTTATCAATGTCCATCATAATACCTCTCTTGGCACCTTATCATAAGCTTTTTTATAAATCAATAAAGACCATATGCAAATTTCTCTTCTTCTCTCGAAATCGCTCTATAATTGACGAACAAATGAATAGCCTCTGTCGTCGATCGCCCCGGCATAAACCCAAATTGGTTCTCTGATATTGTAACATTCTGCCTTAACATGTGTTCAATTACCCTTTCCCAAAGCTTCATGGTGTGACACATGAGTTTTATTCCACGATAGTTTGAACAACTCTGGATATCACCCTTGTTCTTATAGAGAGGTACTAAGGTACTCTTTCTCTACTCATTTGGCATCTTTTTAGTTAGCCAAATCTTGTTAAAAAGGTTTGTCAGCCATCTGACGCCTACCTCTCCTAAGCATCTCTATACCTCAATAGGAATTCTATCCGGGCTAACAGTTTTTCTTGACTTCATCCTCTTCAAGGCCTCTTTAACTTCAAATTCGCTAATTCTGCGCATATCCTCACACTAAATGGTAAGGTCATCTAAGTCTTGAGTTGAACTACCATTAAACAATTTGTCAAAATACTCTCTCCATCGTTCTTTGATTTCTTCATCTCAAACTAAAACTTTCTGATCCTCATCTTTGACACATCTCACAGTACATAAGTCTCTAGTCTTTCTCTCCCTCATTCGAGCAATTCTATACATGTCCTTTTCAACCTCTTTGGTGTCCAACTTCTCATACTTTTCTTTGTACACTTTATCTCTTGCATTCTGAACAGCTTTCTTAGCCTCCTTCTTGGCTAGCTTATACCTCTCAAAACTCACTCCATCACAATTTTTCTTCAAATCTCTATAAGAGTCTCGTTTAATCTTAATGGCAGCTTTTACCTCTTCATTCCACCATGATGTGTCCTTACATGGTGAAGCACCACCCCGTGACTCACCAAGTACATCTTTAGCTACTCTTTTAATGCAGCTAGCAATTTTGTTCCATGTTGTATTGGGATCATCTTGGGCTATCCAATCTGCTTCATGTACTATTCATTTATAAAAACTCCTTGATTACCTTCTTTTAACCGCCGCCACTTAATCTTAGGATCTAACTTACGTTTAATCATTCTAAATCTCCTTCTAATCCGGATATCTAAAATTAAGAGTTTATGTTGGGTTACTACACTCTCACCCGGTATTACCTTACAATCCATACAACAACCTCTATCTATTTTTCAAATTAAAAAGAAATATATTTGGCTCGCACTTGATCCACTTCTAAATATACATACATACATACATACATATATATAACTATATATATATATATATATACACACACACCACACACACACACACACACACCACATATATAGAGAGAGATAAGAACTCATATAGACTTCACTAGTTACCCAAGCTAACTCCATGGTCGATAACAGTGGGAATCAAACCTAGACCTGCACCTTATGAGAAGGAGTTTTACCGGCAGACTAGCCGCTTTCACACAGGGTCCATATCCTGAATTTTCAGAATTTTTCATATCAACCGATACATATTGTGTCATCCTGTCTTCATATTTGCAACATTGAAAGTTGATCAATTCTTTCTAGAGTTTTCTCCACTTCAAGTTGCACTTTATATCCGATCTCAATTGGATGGAGAAAGGCTCAGACAGTGGGATAATTTAGTGATAAGAAAATTGACAGACACATAACAGGAAGAACAAGCGAGAAATACATATTATATATACAGTTTTACTTTTCATGTTAAAAGCTGCTTATCTTCAAGTAGGCATTGTACAAACTTATTTTAGAGACCAATCATAATGAATTGATGTGCAGAAGAGGATTACTATTGCCATCATACTAAGTTTTTAATGAATTATTAAATTCAAAAGTTTATGCTGAACCCTGGATGATTTTCAAGCAATCAAGTGTTTATCTATACTCATCATTTTTGCATAGTGCTTTACCCAACATCTAGTTTTCCATTGGGTTGTTTCTTTCATCCTATACAAGTGAATAAGGTGTGGCTTTTACGTATTTATACCCTTTGGAAATTTTTCCTAAATCCTCCATGGGTATTCTCCTCTCCTCTTCATAAACCTTTCCTACTCTCATTCTTCTATCGCGAGTTCGCACCTGTCAAACTGAATGCCATCCCCTTGTTGCATATCTAACTTTTCTCTGCATTCTTTCACGACAAACATTCACTAGACCTAAATAGCAACAGGCTACAACTGCTAATATAATTGAGCAAATAAAAATAAAGGTGCTTGTAGATGCCTTCAATTATCAAAAACAAAAGAACTGACTGTTTCTATATCATGCATCACACAATTATTCCATGAAATAAACATATATTAGTATTTAATTGTAACATTAACCAACTGTAACTAGGTCAGAATCTAATTGATTAGAACTGCAAAACCATGTGCTAAGTATTGTATAACTTGAGTCAGTATTGGGCTATTGATAGGACTGCATGGGTAAGGAACCGACACAAAAAAAATGCAGAATCAGCTCACTGTGGAGCTCCACAATAAATAAAAAAAATATTACAACAGTTGTGAAGACAAACCAGATGGTGTATAGGAACAGCAGTCAGTGTCCCAAACCGGCCATTAATGCGTCCAACAATTTCATGAACTTGGCTAGCAAGCTTCTGATCTGGTTCGAGAAGAAATGAAATAAATTTACCGTATATGACAAAAAAAGAAACTTTTGAAAATAAAAAATGGATGATCTTTCTCATGAAAATGGACTGACAAAGAGCAAGACCAGAAAAAAAGAGTTTGCATTAACTAGTGAATCATCTTTGGCATCATTCCAACAAATTCTCTACAAATAAATAAAATGAAAAGCTGTGATGAATATGTTAGTAATCAGATGCTATGCTACAAATTTCATGAGAAAGATTGAGTTGTTTCATTTGCATCACAGTCAAAGTATAAATCTATGAACGCTCACATGTATTAATAATTCAGTATTAAATGTATTTTTATATATCCTCCCAACTGTTGAAATATAAAACCGATATTATCAAAACAGCCTACCACTTTGCACAGTCCCTTAATTTAATATCTATGTAAACAAATTCCTTGATGTATACATTATCATTCAAACATATCAAATTCCCCATAATTAATTTGACTGGATAATGTTTGCATTATACCTCATTAATGGAAGTTCTTGAACACCATAAATGTTTCTAAAAGTCAAAAATAACTTGAATACTTTTTTCTTTTTTCTTTTTCTTTTTTTTGTTTTTTTGTTTTTTGTTTTTTTTTGGGGTTGGGGGGAGGGGGTTGTGGACTATCTGTGAACATGAGGGGAAGTCCAATGATAAGGTATCTTGTTCTACTAGTGCTTCTGGGTGGAAACCCAAGTTCAGATCATTGAAGAAAATCCACCTTGACACTTTAACACCATGATTATGTCAGCTCAAGTTCCCATACTATCACTATTCTAGAGAGCCATCCACAAGGAGTTGCTTGCACTTGAAGTACTAAGAACGTAATTTTCAAGCCATGCATCTGATTTCCACTCAAAGAGTTGCAAGAGGTGCTAAATACTTAACATAAAGAAATTGGCTGCAATAGGCAAGAGAACTACAGTTCTTATAACTTCAACAGCAGTAAGAAAACGAACCATGATTACGGTTTTAACTATCTAATTTGGTTGTCATATAATACGAAGTTCTTGTGAAGATAGATCTAAATGTTAAGAATGTTGGCCCAATGGCCTTCCACCCTAGTTTTGATGATGATTAACTCATGTAGTTATGTTTACTAATAATCTTGTGTTGTTTAAGTTTCAGATCTTTAACCAAGATATTAGTTGGTGATTAGCTTCAATAAGGAGTTTAGAAGCTTTTCATGGTGATTCCGGTGCCAAAGCTTAAAGATCATTCCTTTGCACTCGGTGGATCACGTTTGGGACCAAGCCGACTTGAAGATGGAAGATCATCAAGAAGACTTAGGTATCCTAGTTTAGATAGTGTGTTTTAGATCCATTTGTAAAGCTTAGTATAGTTGATATGCTCAAGTGCACTAACACACACGTTTTATGTTTTGATTTGGTTTTCATGAATATTAGATCAAAACAAGTTTACTTTAATTCTATGTATATTAGATATGTTCTAGATATACATACATGCTTTAAACTTGCTAGACAAACTTATTTTGACTACCCTATTCATGTTTTGGCAAAATTCAAGTTTGATAAAAATACAAGTTTTGGTTTTTGTAAAAATGATAAACACAAAATAGTTCATATTGATTGATATTTGAGCTAAACTTTTTATCACATGTTTATATATCAATGCAAAATGATAAAACTATTTTTGGGTATTTTTACAAGACTTAAAAGATTTTTAGAAAAATATTTTACACTATTTTTCTGACCCAGATTTCTGTTCCAGGCTTCAACTAGTCGACTAGTCAAACTGACCTAGTCGACTTGGGGTGAAGTCGGTCGACCCGGTCGGTCGACCGACGTGCACAAAACTGTGCACGTTTGGCAGAATTGGGACGGTCGCCCGTCCGGGTCGACCGGGTCTGAGAGCTCTGCTCTCTGTTTGTTTGGGTCGACCGTGCCGGTCGACCGGGTTGCCCCAACGGTCACATTTCTGACCGTTGGCGGTCGGCCGGGCCGGCCGACCGGTAGCCTGTCAGGCTGCCAGCTCAGCCTAACGGCTAGTTTCTTTTTGGCCTATATAAACCCCAACTCTTTGGGATTTTGGCCAAGGTTTTTACAAGAGAAAAATTCCCAGTTTCCCTGAGTTTAAAACAAGTTTTTCAAAAGTTTTTGTGCTTTAAACTTCCAATCTTTATTGTTTTGGGTTTTTGGAAAATCAAAGAGAACTAGGTTTTGGGATATTGTATTGGTTTTCATTTTCTATCATTTACAAGAGATTTCCCAAGTAGGTTTTCTTTGTTGCTTGTTTCCAAAAACACCTTGTTTCCACACTTGAGCTATTACCTATCCTATTCTACTAGGATCTTGTTTTTGTGGAAAAAGAGATTGGTTTGTGGTTGAAAGAAACCACTTGTTGTAAACACCCTTGTTCTTGTTGTATCCCTCTTTGGTAGAGGTTGATCGGGTGATTGGTTTGCTCCCTCTAGTGAGAGGTGGAGTTGGTTTGTAAACCCTCTTCGGTAGAGGTGTTGGTTGTTGTATTGGCTATGGGCCTACCCCTTGGTTGTGAGGTGGTTGTTTGAGAGAGGAGTTTGGTACTCCTAGTGTTGTAACAAATCCTCTTTGGTAGAGGTTCCCTCGGTGGGAGATAGTGGATTGGAAATCCTACACGGTGGTGTAGGCGGGGATGTAGAGCTAGGGGCTCGAACCTCGAAACATATCTTGTCTTAGCGTTTGATCCATTATCTCTAACTCTCTCTCTTGTTTATTTGTGCAAAGCATCATTCATTCATATTATATCATCATACTTGCTTGTGTTGCCTTGCATTATTTCATATTGCTATATCATCTTATATGCTTGGTTGTTTGTGTGTGCCTCACTTGTACTTAATCAACAAGAGCTTCACATAGCACCTCAACCCATATCTAGGGGAATCAAGAGGAGTTAGTCCAGAGCCCTTCACGGGAATTCTGCTACACTTGTTGGTTGTATTAAGTGTGATTGCAAAATTTGCATTAGCTTCCGCATTTAGCGCATTTAGTTCCTAGATTAGCACTTACACCTATTCACCCCCCCTCTAGGTGTGCTTTCAATTGGTATCAGAGCTAGTGCTCCTGATATTAGGCTTAACATCCTAGGAGTGAGATCCATTTGATTGCTAATCTATTGTTTGCATTTGCTTGTTTGCACACTCATATAGTTTGTCATGGACTTCATGACCCCACTAGCTTTAACCCTTCCAACATTGTTGTTTGGAAGTATAGGATGTCCATGTACCTAAAAACCCTAGGTTTGCATGTATTTCTTGCGGCCACCAAGAAATGCTATCTTGGAGATCGCAATCATATAGGGGCCAATGCACAAGCCCTTGAGGCCATTAGAAGCACATTACCTAAAGATTATCTTTTATGTGTTTCTAACTTTGATTCCGCTTTTGTAGTGTGGAACAAGTTGACAACCACCACCACCTCCGAGCTTCAATTGCCAATCCAACCGGAGGAGTCTAGTGGAGAATCCGAGCCACAACAATGCTATACGGTCCAAGGGAATGACTCCCTTGAGGTACACTCGGAAACCCACTTAGATGATAATGATGATGCTAGTTCTTCAAATGATTATGTTGATGCCCATGCTTTGAATGAAGAACTTTCTATTGTGTGTGAAAAATTGATAGAAAAATATAAGATTTTGAAAAAGAAAAGTCTAGAAATTGAAAAAGAAAATAAATGTTTGAATTCTAGACTTAACAATGTTTTGCAAGAGAAGGTTGAGGTCTATAATGAAAGGGATTCATTAAGATCTCAATTAGACCTTGCACTAAAAGAAAATGATTTTTTAAAATCTAAAAATGATTGCCATGCAATTTTGAAGAAAAATGAAAATTTATCTTCTAAAGTTGATTTTGTTTTAAAAGAGAATGTTGCTTTGAAAAACAAAATTATTTCTATTTCAAATGATTTAGATGTGTGTTTAAAGAAAAACATTGTTTTGCAAAATAAGATTGATGCACATGTTTGCCATGCTAGGGTAGTATCACACACTTCACCTATTGCATGTGCCACCTCTTCTTTAATTGATAATGATATATCCATGCTTAAGAAGAAGGCTGATTGTTTGGGCTCCACTATGAGCCAATGTGCCATGAACCACTCACGTTTGGAAACCTTGGTTCGAAAGAAACAAGTTCCATCCTTTATGCATGCACACCCTCCACGGCATACACATGCTCCTCACGGACACCATCACACCATGTATGCTCATGTGTACACTTGTACACATTGTGGACGTAAGGGCCACCTTGCTAAATTTTGCTTTATAGAATACATACTTCTAATTTAGCAAATAAGTTTGTTTGGGTTAGAGAAGGGACTAACCCCCATGGACCCAATAAGATGTGGGTACCAAAGACCACCCCTCCTTTGTTTAATGTAGGTGTGGGCTCTCACATGACGTGAGAGTTGCCGTACCTTGGAGTGGATGCGTTTCGTGCTTAAAGAGAATCAATCGGATGCATCATTTTCAAGGAAAGTTTGGTGGAGAGGACCACCATGTTTTGGAGACAAGGAGAGTTGCTTCTTCGGTTTTGGTAACAATCCTTTACTCCCATTTATTATTTACATGCTTTCATAATTAAAATTTATAGCATGTTTTTGATGTCTATGGATTAGTATGTAAATACCATGTTTATTAGATCCTTGACATACATGTATAGTATTTGAGACACACATGCTTATATGAACCCATACTTAGTGTTCTCACTTTTTGTTTAAGCTATAATGTACATCATGAATCTAATACATGTGAATTTACATAGTAATCATGTTTTAGTTTTATCATGATGATTTTTATATTGTGTTTTGATGCTTCATGTTAAGATTACTTGTTTAGATGTTAGTTTTCATTAAGACTAGGACTTATACTTGTACATATAGTGGGCCACAAATAAATCTATATATGTTGAGCTTGATTGCTTATTTGAACCCATTAGATGTGCTAGTATAGTCTAGTTTTGATGATTCATACATTTTAAACTTGTATTCTCATTTTTGAATTTGTTTTATGATTGTGTGTTTCACTTCATGTATATGTGTATTTTTGCCAAACTTTAAGATATACATGTATACCCCTTGAGTCATTTGCCTTTCATGCAAATCTATATATATGGACTCAATTGTGTTTAGGGATATGTATGCATACTTATTGTGTTGACAATTCATACATATACCTTGAAATGAAATTTATTTTAATGAAAATTTAGTTTTTCATGTTTTCATATATTTATGTTTAAAATTCATGTATATGTCTATCTTGTCCAAATTATTAGATATACATGTTTATCCTTTTGAGCCACGTGCCTTAATGCATATATTTTGTGGACTCGTTGTGTTTTGGATATGTATGTATGCTTTAGTTTGTTTAAGACATACATATACCTTGAAGATTAAATAATTTTAATGTTTTTCATGTTTTCATTGTTTAAGGAATAATTGAGCTTAATGAAAAATTTTCATGATTATGATATTCACACTTTATTTGCACACTCACATTTATTGCTTGCTCATGTTTTGCTTTCATGAGTCATATTTATGCTTAATTGGATTAGAGTGTTGATTATCATGTGGATTTCATGTTTTATGAAAATCCTTTTGTTTTATTCCTTGCTTGAAGGATTTCGTACTAGTTAACAAAAATTTTCATTTTTAACTAGTTCATTTTCTTCGTTGTGATATGAGTTATACCATGCTTTTATTGTTATGTCAATTGGTATCATTGAACTCTTTCAATTGGTATCAATCTTGATTCTCTTGTATACTCATATGTGTTTATTGTGTATGTATACTTTCAATGGTATCAATTTCTATTGGTATCTAATTTTCATACATATATGTTTTTTGTGCTATTATATTTCTATATCTTAAGCACAAATTTTGTTTATGCTAGAGCTTGAGCTTCAACTTCATTTCAATTGATTTAGTTTTCAATTGGTATCTTTTTCAAGCCTACGCATAGTTTTTGTTGGTATTTCATAAAGGGGGAGAAAATTCGATTTTCATATGTCAATTGTATTTGTATTTCCACTCCCTTACTTTATGATAGAAAATAGTCATTTCATTTGATATCATATACTTAAAATGAAAAATACTATCTTTTGATATCAAAAGTCTTGTGTTTTAAATTGGTATCTAAAATTTTTGTTTAAAGAAAAAATATTCAAAAGTTTTGATTTGTATTGCCTATATGCAAGAAGAGCTTAACATCTCTTCTACATATATTCATGATGAGTGTATCTTGTATTGAAGAGCTTAACATCTCTTCTTTATGTGGTACACGTGTGTAGGGGGAGCTTCACATCTCCTCTTATGCATTACATAATGTGTGTTATGTGAATTAGGGCTTAACATCCCTCCTTCATGTAATGCATATGTGTAGGGAAGCTAACTTAGCGTCTTCCTCTTCATGAATGTATATAGCATATAACATGTATTGATCTTTGTTTATTTTCATTTGGTATCAAGATGCTTCATTGACATATTTTCACTTGATATCCAAATTGATTGTCACCCCTTATTGACCTTGTTTTTATTTTTAGACAAAAAGGGGGAGAACATTGTTTTTATTATTTTGATTGACAAAAAGGGGAGAAAGATTTTTACCCCTCATTTTATTTATTGTTTTGGTGTTTACCCCTTTGTTGATGATTGACAAAAAGGGGGAGAAAGATTTCGAGTTTGTTTGAGTTTTATATATGCATATTTATGTTTTGCATATATTAAGTTTAATATAGTTTATTGTTAATTGGTATCTAGAGCATGTTTTGTTTTTGAACATTTCATTGGTATCTAGAACCTTTATTGTTTTTATTGTTTATGCATATTTATGCATTCATGTTTAAGAGCCTTCATTGCATATTATTATGTTTATTTGCTTATGCATGAGTTAAGGGGAGCTTCTTTGAAGCTTAACTTTAATCCATGCATATATAACTCCATGAGTTTTGTCATCATCAAAAAGGGGGAGATTGTTGGCCCAATGGCCTTCCACCCTAGTTTTGATGATGATTAACTCATGTAGTTATGTTTACTAATAATCTTGTGTTGTTTAAGTTTCAGATCTTTAACCAAGATATTAGTTGGTGATTAGCTTCAACAAGGAGTTTAGAAGCTTTTCATGGTGATTCCGGTGCCAAAGCTTAAAGATCATTCCTTTGCACTCGGTGGATCACGTTTGGGACCAAGCCGACTTGAAGATGGAAGATCATCAAGAAGACTTAGGTATCCTAGTTTAGATAGTGTGTTTTAGATCCATTTGTAAAGCTTAGTATAGTTGATATGCTCAAGTGCACTAACACACACGTTTTATGTTTTGATTTGGTTTTCATGAATAGTAGATCAAAACAAGTTTACTTTAATTCTATGTATATTAGATATGTTCTAGATATACATACATGCTTTAAACTTGCTAGACAAACTTATTTTGACTACCCTATTCATATTTTTGCAAAATTCAAGTTTGATAAAAATACAAGTTTTGATTTTTGGTAAAAATGATAAAACACAAAAATAGTTCATATTGATTGATATTTGAGCTAAACTTTTTATCACATGTTTATAAATCAATGCAAAATGATAAAACTATTTTTGGGTATTTTTACAAGACTTAAAAGATTTTTAGAAAAATATTTTACACTGTTTTTCTGACCCAGATTTCTGTTCCAGGCTTCAACCAGTCGACTAGTCAAACTGACCTAGTCGACTTGGGGTGAAGTCGGTCGACCGGGTCGGTCGACCGACGTGCACAAAACTGTGCACGTTTGGCAGAACTGGGACGGTCGCCCGTCCGGGTCGACCGGGTCTGAGAGCTCTGCTCTCTGTTTGTTTGGGTCGACCGTGCCGGTCGACCGGGTTGCCCCAACGGTCACATTTCTGACCGTTGGCGGTCGGCCGGGCCGGCCGACCGGTAGCCTGTCAGGCTGCCAGCTCAGCCTAACGGCTAGTTTCTGTTTTGGCCTATATAAACCCCAACTCTTTGGGATTTTGGCCAAGGTTTTTACAAGAGAAAAATTCCCAGTTTCCCTGAGTTTAAAACAAGTTTTTCAAAAGAGTTTTTGTGCTTTAAACTTCCAATCTTTATTGTTTTGGGTTTTTGGAAATCAAAGAGAACTAGGTTTTGAGATATTGTATTGGTTTTCATTTTCTATCATTTACAAGAGATTTTCCAAGTAGGTTTTCTTTGTTGCTTGTTTCCAAAAACACCTTGTTTCCACACTTGAGCTATTACCTATCCTATTCTACTAGGATCTTGTTTTTGTGGAAAAAGAGATTGGTTTGTGGTTGAAAGAAACCACTTGTTGTAAACACCCTTGTTCTTGTTGTATCCCTCTTTGGTAGAGGTTGATCGGGTGATTGGTTTTCTCCCTCTAGTGAGAGGTGGAGTTGGTTTGTAAACCCTCTTCGGTAGAGGTGTTGGTTGTTGTATTGGCTACGGGCCTACCCCTCGGTTGTAAGGTGGTTGTTTGAGAGAGGAGTTTGGTACTCCTAGTGTTGTAACAAATCCTCTTTGGTAGAGGTTCCCTCGGTGGGAGATAGTGGATTAGAAATCCTACACGGTGGTGTAGGCGGGGATGTAGAGCTAGGGGCTCGAACCTCGAAACATATCTTGTCTTAGCGTTTGATCCATTATCTCTAACTCTCTCTTGTTTATTTGTGCAAAGCATCATTCATTCATATTATATCATCATACTTGCTTGTGTTGCCTTGCATTATTTCATATTGCTATATCATCTTATATGCTTGGTTGTTTGTGTGTGCCTCACTTGTACTTAATCAACAAGAGCTTCACATAGCACCTCAACCCATATCTAGGGGAATCAAGAGGAGTTAGTTCAGAGCCCTTCACGGGGAATTCGGCTACACTTGTTGGTTGTATTAAGTGTGATTGCAAAATTTGCATTAGCTTCCGCATTTAGCGCATTTAGTTCCTAGATTAGCACTTACACCTATTCACCCCCCCTCTAGGTGTGCTTTCAAAGAACCCAGTATTCCCCTTTTATGACTAAATATCTATATAGTTCTCATGTGTGTGTGTGTGTCACTGACAGTAAATACATATGTCCCAGTTAAGCATCAACTAAATGTTATTATGAGAATATAATAAGAGCTAGAAAGATAGAAAAAACAAGGGAAAGTAGAAGGATAATACATACATTCTGGCACATCAGTTCTAGTAGGAATAGCAATCTGCAGCAAGACTACTCTATCACGCCAATCTGGATTTTCCTCAAGGAACTTCTCAAAGGCCAAAAATTTTTGGGGAATCCCTTTAATCATGTCCAGCCGATCAACCCCCAATATAACCTAAACATTACAGGAAAAAAACAACTAGACATCATTATTAGGATATAAGAGCCAAAATCCTATCAAGACAAAATGTGTAACATTATAATGGTCTGAAAATTTTGAAACAACTAAATCAGATAATCAATTGTTCTGGGCGCTTCTTTACAATCCATTGGGTGATCTGAAATAGATGGTTTCCAATGATTTCCAGCAGCAAACTGAAGAACTAATGGAAAGCTCCACTAAACTAAGTGTATACAACCATTTCATGGCATATAGACCTTAAAAACTTATACTGACTAAAGCTTATGAATTTGGTTATTCAAAAATTACATATACAATCAAACAGTCATTTATATGCACTCATTTATGTGCATCTGATCCATAGACACGTCAACAATATGGTTTCATTACTAAACAATTCAAATTTGGTTGTTTTGCAGCACATGTAAATTGACACAAAGAAGAGGGGGACACCTGCATAAGATTTCCTCAATGATATCTACTTTGTGAAATATTTACTTTTCTTCCTACCATAGAGATTTTAAACACCAATTCAGAATGGGTCCATGTTGCAAATTGTGTGTCTAAAGAAACTCCAAAAAAATAATGATGATGAAGTTAATAGCGATAATGACTATGCCATTCATGTAAACTTTTAGGAAATAAGTAAGATGACGACATTGAATATTATCACCTTAAGAATCACAGTCAGCCACCCAGATTGGATGTAAAACATAGTGGACACAATTTGCAATAGCATTGATATCTGAATTTACCAAAAAATATACTTGTGTAAAAAATAATGGTGCTTCGTACCTTTCGGCCAGAAAATCTGTGTCTTAACTCATTGATATGTTCTTTCACAGCTGGAAGCTCCAGTGCCCGTTTAAATCTTTCGGAATCAATTCCAATTGCAAACTGAAGTTTCCAGTTCATGGAAAAGATGCATGAAAGAGACCAGAACCATTTGTTAAATATATGGTGACAACATCTAACACACTTCCTCTATTAAGGAAAGGTATTAATCATAAAGGCTAGGTGTATAAATCACGAAACATTGGGAGGGGGTGGAGGAATCTCAAAACATACCGCCGCTACTCGAGTCAGCTTCCCTTGGTCTTCCACTCCTTCTGGTGTGCCTTCAAGTCCAAGAATATGGGTGCAGGCACTTACGAAATGCCTTGCGTAATCATATGTATGAAATCTAGATAAAATGGTAGAAAAAGAAAGAAAATTTCAACAAAAGATGATCGTAATTTGTTTTGATAAACAGGGTGTATTTGAATAGACAACATAATATCTGGATTAAGGCAAGAGACATTCTCTTCACAAGCATATAAGAAATTCAGAGTTAATTCCTCAAAACGGTAGTAATTACAAACAGTGAACTTTTAATGCCATAGGAGATAATAATAAGATCAGAAGTGTACACTATCCTGTAACCAGCAACCAGAGATAATCAGAGATAGAAGTATGGTTGACAAATTAGAAACTGGAAGTTCCAGAAAGCACATGAGGAAATAAACTTCAGTGATAACCATTTGTATCGAAAGAACCATAATTTTATCTTTTCAGTGGCAGGCAGACAGGACAGCAAGCCCACGCAGCGTGTTGTAGCTCAAGAAAGTGGAAAAAAGGAATAGGGCAAGAGCTACATTACAAGGAAGAAGTATTTATCCATGATTCAATTATAAAAATATCTCCAATCTTGACATTCTGCATTCAAGTTTCTTACTGAGGAAAGAAACAAATGGCATGCCTACCAAGCATGAAACAAAGATCACAAGATGCGCTCTAAGAATCAATGCAGCATTGAAGCTTGGAATTAACTCTCTGTGCAAGTGATTAGTCAGTGACAATTAATGTTGCTAATATTAGAGAAGAATTAAAATTTTATGATATGAGAAAAAAATTTCTAAAATATATATTCCTAAAGACAAACAGTAGAATACCTTTTACTAATTCAGTCATGTACTTTTCTTCTTAGGACAAATATACTTTGCTTTGGCAGTGTGGTTCCATTTGACCCTTGCACCATGCCTTCTAAATGCTTGCAATTCCCCCAGCAAAACTAACCATCTTACTATAGGGTTTGGTGTTAATAGATGCATGAAAAATCGCGTAACCAGAAACGATCTCTAACTTGCCAACTTAGCCATCAAGATTTTTATTATAGAACAATCTAGTGCTCATAAATTCAGGACCAGTCCAAGATGTGAGGTTTGATGGTCAATTTTGAAACATTGACATTTTCTGTCTAGGGCTTTCTAAATTTTGGGTCTTGTTCCTCCAACCTCTTTTTTGATGGAAAAAGGTATGGTGATGATGGTGATGATGATGATGATGATGATGATGGCCCTTCTCCATTATCTCAGAAGCATGTCTAACTCCTCTGAACGATTCTTGGTCAAGCCCCTTGACCAAATTACTTATCTGAAAGTACACACTTCTAGGTTAAACATCTCAGCAGAAGCATCCTAGCTCTCTGTCTTAACAGTTATCAACTAGAAATCATATATATAAAGCTAAAAGCAACCGTCTCTATTCCCAAAAAAATATTTTCATTTGATTTTATCTAGTTTTAATAAAAATGTCTACTTTCAATAAAGAGATTTGACGAGGGTTCAATAAAGCAATTTGACCAAAGGGGTAAAAGAAATAATATGACTCAAAAGGAGGTGTCACGGTATTTTTTTTTGCCAATATTTTCTCTGCATAATTCTTCTCATAGGATTTTATTTGAAGGCCTGATG
Organism: Agave tequilana; assembly: GCA_038442645.1. Lineage (NCBI taxonomy): Eukaryota > Viridiplantae > Streptophyta > Magnoliopsida > Asparagales > Asparagaceae > Agave > Agave tequilana. Next base: position 52,497 of record JAVJIF010000230.1, on the reverse strand, counting down.
TCGTACATGTTTTCTCAAATGTTCCATTAGTAAATAATGACTGCTTGAAAGGAGTTCTTTAAACCTTCTATTAGCATATGTGCACCTTCTAACTGATGAATGGGGAAAAGACATGCTGCACTAACGTATACACATGCATGCAGACACACAAGGGGAGAAAAAGAGAGAGACGTCTATTCTGAAGCTAGTACAATCATGTAAAAAATTAGGACTTCACTTGTATCTAACTAGGAATTTTGAAAATATACCTTTCTTTTTAATGGTTGTTCACTCAGTTGTCAGCATCTTTTAATTTGAGTCCATGACTATGGGAACTTGCCATCAATGATCATAGATTTGATAAAGTTCTCTTCATCCCTTTCTCCAGAATCTAATTCATTACAATTTGAATGTCTGATATGGTCATGTAACCCTACTGTAGACATTGTGTCGGCTAGCAGTATCCTCTCCAGTTTATGAGAAAATCCATTTTAATCTCCTTAGAACCCACACCTAGGTCAATATGGTTTCATGTTTCTCCACCTTCTGATGATAACATGGTTAAAATAAGTTACAGATAGTTCTCCAAATTATATTATGCCCACCATGGTTGTGAAATCAAGATATGTATTGCGTATCATTTTCCGTGTGTGTGTGTGTCATATTCTTTTGTGTATCATAAGATAAATTGACCCGTGGCAATAGTTAAGTAACTAATACAACCATATTATCAATATTATAACATAGACAAATTAAAACATAGGTGATGGTTGACAAAGAATAAACGCTAAAAATCCTGTAGATGCAGAATTCAAGTATTCAAGTAACAAAAATCAAAGTCCAAAGACCATAAAGCCATTAATGAACATGACACATAGTTCAAGCATACTAACATAGACAAAAACATAAAGGTAATTTGTTTTATGAATATACATTCCTAAACCAAGTTCATAAGAATCATAACCCTTCCAAAATAACAAAGCAAGTCAATCTGAAAATAGTGAATCATCCTGATAGATCAAATCACTAACATCATCTTTAATAATGTTATAATCATTTTATTCATCTTCATCTTCTTCAATCTTCACAAACCCCACCTCCTCCTTGACTACCTTCATTCCCTTTCTTTTCTATTTAGCAATAGCATTCATGTTTCTAGGCAATTAAGAAGGATATTATAGTGGTTATAATTTAACTGAAGTAATAGCCCTAAAAATAAGTCAAAGAAAAATATTTGTGTAACACGAAATTTTTTTAAAAAGGCGCAGTTGTTGTTCTTGTTGCAATGGCATTCAAGTTTTGATGTTATGTCAATAATTAGCATAAAAAGCTTACCATATTTTAAATCAAGGAAATGACTGACATTTACTAGTAGAATAAATTTATAGCTACAGTCCAAAGCATTTAGTGTGTATTGTTAAGAATTTTTCACGTATGCGGGGATGTCGTGTTCATTTTGGAGTGTTGTGTCTGTGCAACATAGGGATGGGCAAATCAGATCAAGTCTTTGCACTTCACTTCCTATTTCAGGTTGATCAGAAACCAAAACATTCATCCTACTAACTTATTTCTCCATGTGAGTGACTAATTCAAAGACACTCCAATTCCTTTCACACTTTGTAGGACAAGTAAGGCGCAAGACCCAAATAACTTACTAGACTTGGGGATTGTTCCTGTTCTCAGCAGCGAGGTGAGAAAGAAAACTTGGCATGAAAACAGGTGAGCATATCTATCAAGAAAATAGGGTATCTTAGGTTTGGATATTCTATTTTATTAAAAGACTAAACCTAAAAGTTGTGTGTAAATTGTTTGAAATCCACATATAATTCGAAGGTTCATGTATCATGTATCATGGGATACAAATCATAAGACACAATAACTATATTGTTAGATAAATTGACCCCCTAGATACCTCCATAAGATACATACCATTTTCTTGGACATTGTATCAAATCTAAGATGCATATGCAAGATACTGACAACACTGATGCCCACGAGAAATATTAAAAAGAAATGTGTTCCTAGTAAAGTGATTGTTGAAGCAACTTGTGTTTCAGCAATTTTAATCACCTAAGACGATGCCATCTAGACTTGCATGAGATAAATATCTTGTCTGATAAAAGATATCACCCAAGAGAGTCCATTTTTATGAAGGCAAAAATTCATGCAAGCACCAATTCCATGTATCCCCTATGAAAACCTGCCCATTTTGCTTTGAAGGAAGGGCGAAATGATTGCCCATTATTTGTTAATGAATAAGAATAATAATAATTTCAAGAGAAGGGAGTTGGGAAGAGGAGTCCAGTGCCACATGCAAAGGAGAACATGAAGTTAATGTTGACAAGATTGGCGAGATCTGTGATGAGGCAGGTGGTCAACAAAAAGGTGAGAGGGAAGAGACACAATGTGATAGGGAGTCCAGTGTCTGGAGTTTGTTACAAATGAGTCAGTCGTTCCACTCCACCAAAGTATCCAAAGAATGGCATAAATGTGGCAATTCCACTGGTTGAGGGAAGAAGCATCAACATTGCTTGAACTCCAGTCAAGCTAAACATTGGTAACGTTGGGAGGAAGGGGGGAATAGGGAAGTGATCAATAGTCGGCCACCATACTTTTGCAGAGAAGGGGAAAATTACCCTAATTCATATAAACCAATTTAAAAATGGTCACTCTACCTCATTACTTTATTGTTGAGATCCATACACGCAAAATTTGTACCAGGCGAAGAGATAGCACCTACAAGGACTTCTATTATGCCCCTTCTAACGAATTTATTGACACATTGCCAAGATAGCAGCAAGTGTTGAACCATCTAATGAAGCAAAAAACACTAACCTCTTCCAGACATTAACTAGTTATTAATTATTGTCATAAAATGTTCATTAGAGGTTATCACAAGGTTCAGTTCAAACACCACTTGTACTGTTTTAGCTATTTAATCTGCCTACATCTTTGTTGTGCATGATAATTCTCCCTTCATCAACTTTTACCTCAATTTTTGCCCTCTAAACTCTAAAAGCATGTTGCCAGCTAAGTTCTCTAGTGCCAAACTTTAAAATAGTAATCCTCAGCCAAGAGGAATTGGTACAGTGGCCAACGGGAAAGTAAAAGGGGATAAAGAGGAGCTAATTGCTAATTCTAGAGGGGCCATCCAAATTGGGTGCAAATAATCTTCAATAGAACCTTATATCATATTTTGCAAGAAGTTCAAGATTCATCTCCATCAAAGCAATAATGCTCAAGGATTTTTTTTTTTTTTCACTATCAATTCAACTTCCATATGATGAGGTATCTTATAAGCTCTCGTTGTTCTTCTCATCCTAAGATACATCAACCTTATGATTGGTTTGCATTAGTGTATTATGTTGCCAAGATGATCCAGAACTATGTTTGCTTTAAAAAAAAAATTCGCATATAGTTTCAAGCATCGATTACAATCTCGATCTCGGAATCTGTATCGGGTGCCTCAAAATCCTATATGATATTGCTGATATATATCGAAAACGGCTGGTCACTAAAACCACGGTCTCAAAGAGTCTATATGGTGATCTGACTGGGAATATAATATTTACCAAAAAATTCTTTGAAGAATTAGATAGCACTGCCTTATTGGATCACCTCTCAGTCAACATCTTCAGTGAGTGTTCTTAACGGAACAAAATAATTATCCCATCATAACTAAAACAAAATAAAAGAGAATATTCGTTGTAGTTAAATTGAATGAGCAGCACACTGTTCGTATTGTCAGATTGAATGAGATGGGAGAACAAAAACATGTCAGACAATCAACATTTGACAAAGGATGTTCACACATAATCATGTGAAGGGCACCACAAGACCCATTCACAAACCATGCAGTAGCAACATGAATAGTTTTATGCTTTTACTTTGACATAAACTCTCTCATACATAGTTTAGCATGGAAAATACACTATAAGAAGAACTATTTTGGTTAACCACCATGCAGCCTTAGAATTTGCACTTGTTATTTGTGAATGAGTGGGAGAGTGAGGGGTAGGATGAAGGAAGAGTTTATAATGGTCTTTAAACTTGTTAAGCATATGCATTCATTCATGTTCATGTGCAAAAGTTAGAGTGACGTGGAATACAGTGTCATTGATAGCCAAGCCATGCCAAAGCCATGTGCTAAGCAAACAATACTTAAAAGTATCCGAGCAGGAAAAAAATTGCTCACCCGACTAAATCAGCCGCAAGAACAAATCTCAGTAACTCCAAGCGAGATGGCAGAGTCCTGTATATTTCCGAAGAAGGGAATGGCGAGTGAAGAAACCAACCAACTTTCATCTTGTTGTTGTATTCCTTAAGGTATTTCGGCAAAAACATTAGGTGGAAATCATGACACCAAACAACATCTCCCTCTTCATAATGCTCATTGACAACATTAGCAAACATTTGGTTCGCCTTCTTGTAAGCATCAAACTGAGACTGGAAGCTGCGAGTCGTGGCCGGCCGGTCTTCAAGAGGAAGCCCGAGGTAATGGAAGAGCGGCCACAGTATACTGTTGCAATAGCCATTGTAGTACAGATGCGCTATTTCTTCATCAAGAAACACAGGAATGCATCTCTGCTCGCAAACAACACATCATTTGCATTATATCTCTGTCTCACAAAGAAACAGAGAAGTCTCAAGAAAATTTTGTACCTTTTCGGCCAGTGCCTTTGTCAGTGCTCTCTGCCCAATTTCGTCCGGCACATTTACTCCAGCCCATCCAATCCATTTGGCATCCACCTCCTTCACCCCTACAACAACATAAACGCAAGAAATTCTCAGCATTCATTCATGCAGGAGCTAGAACTCATTGAAATTTCTCCATTCTAAACAAATATAAACGATCCAGAAACAAAAATGTCATCATGCAACAGAGAAAATAACAAGACCACCCACCAAGAAGAGCACTGACCAAGCCGCCAGCACTGGTGACGTCCAGTGACCAAGAATCCTCCCCTCGTCGGACCGCCGACACTGGCAACCTGTTCGCCACCACCAGCACCCTCTGTTTCAGCGGCCGCCCCTCAGCGCCCCGGCAGCTCTCCCCGGCGGCCGACGCGGGACCCACCACCGCCACCTCCTCGCTCGGCCCCAAATCTATCAGCCCCATCTCGCGCTCGAGGAGCAGGTCGGGGTCGCCCCGGTTGCTGCTGGGGTCGGAGGAGTCGACGATGTTGAACTTCCTGAGCTCCCTCTCACTGAGCAGCCTCTCGACCCGACTCGGGTTCCTCGTGTTGTACTTGCTCGCTGCGGGCATTTGATCATCCTGCATCGCTGGCTTCATGATCGGTTCCCCTGCATTGAAACAGGGCCAAGGGCCCATCAGATTCATTACAAACAACCCATACAAACTCAAAATCAACAGCAGATTCGTAAAAAAAATCAGATAGACAAAATTCAAGCGAAAATGAGCTCCTACTGCTGCTCGTTCAACGAAGAAGCAATCGACGAGAAGAGAGGTTGGTTAGAGAAAGAGAGTCGAGAGTGAGCGCAATGTAGATATATATAGCCCGCGAGGGAGAGAATGAAGAAGATGGGGTCCTTCATCTGCGAGTGGTGGTCCCAATCTCTCTCACTATTTCTTTTAATTTCCCCGAACTTTTCTCCCTCTTTTTTTCAAAATTTTCAAGATTTGGGGTCACATTCGAGCCCTCAAGGCGTCATCCTAGCAAATGCACGCATTTAGACAACACAAATCAAGAAGGGGTGATCTTTCTCAAAAAAAAAAGTAATTAATTACATTAAAATTTTACTAAAATTAAATATATAGGAATTTTATATTATAACATAATATTAATAAAATATTGACATTTTAATAAAATATTAGGAAATTTGGTATAAAATATTAATAAATTTAATAAAATATTTATAGTAATAATATTAGTAAAATATTAACATAAGAACTAAAATATTAATAAAATATCTAAAATATTAATAAAATATGAATAAAATTAGTAAAATATTAATAAACAATAATAAACATAAAAAAATAAAATATTAAGAAACTAATAAAATATTGATTAAATATTACTAAAATACTAAAATAATAAATATTACTATAATCAAAAAAATATTAAGAAAACTAATAAATATTAATATATTATAATTATAATATTAATAAAATATTAATAAAAGTATTGAACTAATTTTAAATTATTTAACAAATTAAACAATCTATATTTTGCAAATAAAAGTGAGTTTTGCAACCCACTTGCAAGTGGGATGTGAGGCCCACGTGATTTTGCAATTTACAAGCTTAGCCAAATAACGAAAATAGGGAAAGTTGCAAAAACTTATACCACTTGCAATTTTGCAAGTAGAAACAAACAGCCCCGAAGCTGAACCAAATTTTGAAAAAAAAAAGTCTTCTCCCTTATGTTGGGTTCTTCCTCTGCTTCTTTCTTCCTTTGTCGCCTATCTTTTCACCTTCTTCATCCTCTCCTCCATGGGCAGCTCCATCCACTCCCACCTCAAGGCCCTCCCCCCCCGTCACCGTCTCTTCCCTCCTCCTTAACTTCTCCACTGTCGGCATCGGCTTCATCTTCTCCACCTTCCCCCCACCCTCCTCAAGCAGGCCTATATGTTTGCCCTCACTATTATCGTCGCCGCCTAGGTCACCAAGCTTCCCTAATGGACCACCTCGACCCTCCTCCTTGTCCTACCATCTACGACCTCCTCTCCTACCATCTACGACCTCCTCATCGTCTTCTGCCCCAGCGGGCCCCTCAGAATGCTGGTCGAGATGGTTGTCAAAGTGAGAAGATTGTTGATGGCCTGAGTGGGAGTGATCGCGGGAGGAGGATACTCCACGCAAAACCCAGCAAGATCGAAGTGAAACTCGACGTCAAAGATGAACTCCAGCAATCAAAACCCTAACCCTAATAACCCCTCTTCCTCCTCTTCCCTCCTCCACAAGTTCCTCGACCCCCCTCCCCTCCTCCAAATGCCATCGAATCGGCATCAACAACTAGAACAAAACATTAACCCTAACCCTAAGATCTATGGACATCGAGATCAAGCTCCTCCTCCCCTTCGACGCACTCTCCCCTTCCACTTCTATCTCTAAGAGAACCTCTTCTTCGATATTGCTGCCTCCGACCTCTCCTCCGACCTCTCCTCCACCCTCGCCCCTCTCTGCGATCGCTTCTATGACATTGACGCCAAGTGTGTTCTCTCCTGCAAGGCCCGCACCAAGCTTACCTCTGGCGTCATTCGCGTTTAGGACTTATGAACGAGTCAGGTGACAAGACGGTGGGACGACGGGGGGAGCAAGAGATGCCAAGTCAGGAGGAGGAGCAGGGGTTAGTGGAGGGGGACCAAGAGAGGAAGCCCATGGAGGATAGGATGAAGGAGGATAGGCGAGCAGTAAAAAAAAAAGGAAGCAGAGGAGGAAGAAAACTTTTTTTTCAAAATTAGGTCTGGGTTTGTCAAACTCGAACCTAAAATTATTTCAATTTTTGCATCGGGTTCGCCAACCAAAAAATAACCAACCTGCACGGCCCAAAACCAACCCATACGACCCAGGGCCATGCAGGCGAGGTGAAACCACTCACCGCCTACGTGGCGCTGATGTGGTGTCAGAGATCGATTTGGTAATTAAATTCTGGAGAGATATTTTCTTGGAATTAAATTTCAAAAGAGGATTTTCTTAAAAATTGCCCAAAAAGTTAACATGGAAAGGGAAAAATAAACATGGAAAAGGGCATAAAAAATTTGACCGGTTGATTCCTCACCGATAATTATCTTCTTACAATTTGCAGCAAGACCCTCCTCTTCTCTCTTCAGAGGTTCTAGAGAGAAACAAATAGAGTGATTCTCTCTCCAGTGCGTGTAGGTGAGAGTGAGGAATGCACACCATATAAACAAAGGAGCAGACATGTGTTGGCCCAGAGACCCTTCACTCTAGTTTTGACGATGATTAACTCATACAGTTGTAGTTTACTAATAGTCTTGTGATATTTAGTTTCAAATATTTATCAAGATATTAGTAGGAGATTAGCTTCAACAAAGGTATTTTTTGGAGCTTTAACATGATGATTCAAGAGCTCAAGCGTCAAGATCGCATCTAGCACTCGGTTGGAGTCAAGCTCGATGGATCGGTTTTGGATCGAGTCGACTTGGAGATGGAGTTCTACAAGAAGACTTCGGTTTGTTTAGTTTAAGATTTTAGATCTTGTGTTAAAGATTAGATAGTGTTGATATGCTCAGGTTCACACACACTTGTTTTAAAGTATCATGTTTGGTTTTCGGTTTAACCGGTTTCAATTTTTCATATATATGATTTTTATGAATAGATAGAATCAAAACAAGTTTACATAGTTTATTTGATATTAGATTTGATCAATATACATCTATGCTTCATCGATTTAGAAAAACTTACTTTGATAGTCTATTTCATGAGTTGGAGTTTTGTTTTTAAACAAAACTTATTTTTGAATTTCATGTCAAAAATATAGATATAAATCTTTATATGTACATTGGATTCTATCCATATACAACATGCTTCAAAGTTGATATCATGTTTTTGTATTTACATGTGTTTTGAAAAAAATCGGATTTCCATTTCAAAATTTTAAGTTTTGGATAATACGGATTTTAGTTTAAGGCAAATTTTCAAGAACACAAAATTGGTTCAAATTGTTTAAAATATGTGTTGAATTTTTGTCACACATATTTGTATTTCAAAGATCTAATAAGAACTGATTTTTATAAAATTTATTTTATTTTATGAGATTTAATCAAAGGTAAAAAGACAAGTTTTTAATCACTAAAATATTGGACCAGGCTGTCTGCCAGTCGACCGACGTGCACAGACGTGCACGTAGCCATGGGTTGGTGGGCCGGTCGACCAGGCGGTCGACCATCCAGAGAGTTATGCTCTCTGGAAATGGCCCCGGTCGACCGGCAGAGAGCTCTGCTCTCTGTAACCAGTTCCGATCGACCGGGTGGTCGACCGGACAAAGAGCCGTTACTCTCTGTTTCCAGGCCCAGTCGACCGGTGGCACAACAGTCATAAAAATGACTGTTGGTCGGTCGACCGCCGGTCAACCGGAAGGGCAAAAATGCCCTTTCCTGCTGCCAACGAGCAGAATTGTTTGAGGTTATATATACCCCATTTCTTGAGCTGTTTAGATATGTTTTTGTTTTAGATAAGTTTTTAGAAAGCAAAATTTTCAATCTTTACAAGTATTTTACATCAAGTTTTTAAAAGAGTTTTGGGTTTAAAGATTTGATCTTAATTTGTTTTTAAAAGGGTTGGAAAGATCAAGAAAAGGAGAAGTCTTTGGGATTAATTTTTGATCTTCATTTCCATAACTATTCTAGAAGTTTTCCCAAGAGTTTTTTCTTATGTTTTTTATTTTCAAACTCTTTATTTTCTCACACTTGAGCCTATCATATCTATCCTATCTATTAGGATCTATTTTGTGGGAAAATTAGTTTGTGGTTGTTGATACCACCAAGTGTTGCAAACCCTTCCTAATTTGTGATATCCCTCTAGTGAGAGGTGGTTTTGTTGATATCCCTCTAATGAGAGGTGATTGTAGAGGTTGTGTTGGCTAAGTGCCTTATTCCTCAAGTGTGAGGTGATTGTTGTCTGGCTTTGTGCCTATCCCTCGATTTTGAGGTTGATATTGTATTGGCTTTGTGCCTTGCCTCTAGTGAGAGGCTATATTTGTTTGAGAGAAGAGTTGTGTACTCCTAATTGTAATTGCCCAAATCCTCAGTGAAGGTTCCTTGTGGGAAGTCCTGTGTGGACGCTATAGTGAAAAACCTTCTGTGTGAAGGCGGGAACGTAGAGCTGGGTGTTCGAACCTAAAAACATATCTTTGTGTTTGTGTTTGATCCACTTTCTCTAAACCCTCTCTCTTATATTGTGTATTGCATCATATTATTCATATCATATATGAAATCATCTAGAGGGGGGGTGAATAGGTGATGGCTGTATGTAATATGGCAATAATGCGGAATTTAAAATCTACTTAAAACAATAAGCTCAAATTAAATACTTGCAAGATACAAAGCAATAAGTAAAGCAAGTAATAAAGAGAGATTGAGTTTAGAGAAATTTGAGCAAACGCAAACACGAAGATATGTTTCCGAGGTTCGAGCCACGCTCTACGTCCCCGCCTTCACACTTGAAGGATTTCCACTATTGTTGATCCCACTAGATCTTCAATACAAGGACACACTTGTCCTATCTCTCGTGATGCCGCAACACCACTTGGAGCACACTAGCTCGCTTGAGGTCGATGCCTCTACAACTTCGCTCAAGAATAAAGTTGATCACACTTGATCACAAAAGGCTCACTTAGCACAATCCTATAACCAATATGTAGAAATGTACTTGGGATTGTGTAGTGCAAATGACTAGAGTGAAGTAGAGAGATTTGCTTCAAGTAGGTGTTTGGAAATTTTGGCTTTGATGAAAATCTTTTCTAAAATGAAATGCTTTTGAAAACTTGGATTTTAGATGTAAATCTTGTATCTACTTCTATCTTATCATGTTGAAATGACCCACTATATATAGTGGATGAAAAACAGGGTAAACAGCCTAAGAGATTCGTTGGGGTGAGATCCCAACAAAATCTGTCAGAAAATAGAGCTGTTGGAGTCTGTCAGACTTTCTGACAGCTAACGATCGACTGGGCCGGTCGACCGCCAACGGTCATATTTCTGACCGTTGGGGGAAACGGTCGGCCGCCTCGGTCGACCGCAGCTCTGTATTAAAGAGGAACACTAACGGTCGGCCGACCCCGTCGACCGAAATAAACAGAGGGCACTGACATTGTGTCCGGTCGACCGGGGCGGTCGGCCGACGTGCACACATGCACAGCCGTGCACGTCGATCGACTGGGTCGGTCGACTGGACTCTGTCAGATCTGTTTACAGAGTCTGCTGAAAAGGAAAGGGAATTTTTAGTTTGAACATTTTTGTATAAGGATTTGAAAACATGGTTCTAGATCTTATAAAAACTTAGAGTGTGATCATAGATCAACACCCAAACATGTTAGATCATTTTTGGTAAAAATCCTTTTTGGTAAAATGATTTTCTAAAACTAGTTTTTCCAAAACATGGTATTTCTAAAAACTAAGTTATAAATTTTGATATGAAAATTATTTTGAAGCCATGAAGCAATGCTAAGTGTGTGTGAGTGACAATCCCAAGTATTCTACCTCTATCATCTAGGTTTTGACAAAATATCTAAAAATAAAAAATAAATACAAATCTTGAATCTATCTTCAATGTTTTGATCCCGAAGCTTTTCTACTGTGCAAGGCTTGGGAATCCAAATCTTTAGCGGCGTCCAAATTGTGAGTCTTGATGTGGAGCCGTGAAATCAACTTGTTTTAAACCTGAAATGCTTTTAAACAAGATTGTTAAAAACATAACTAAATATGTTTTGTTATCATCAAAATATCGGGCTAATGGCCTTTGGGCCAACAATCTCCCCCTTTTTGATGATGACAAAACATACATAGTTATTACAAATATTTTGGGTGGAGACTTCAAGTGAAGCTCCCCCTCAACACATGCATATAATAAAAAGATACTCAGGCATAGGAAAATAGCACAAATAATAAGCAACCATATACATGTCCATGCCAGAAAAGATAACTCATGCCATAAATAAACACATGTTCATACAAGACATAAAAACACATAAATAAAAACGCATGTCCACACAAACATAAATACATGTCCAAAATAACAAAATGCAAGCCCAAGGAAGTCTCTCATGAATATCTCTCCCCCTTTTTGACATCATCAAAAGGGGAAATCACTCCTCATCGTCGTCCTCATCATCATCGTCCTCCTCATCGTCGTCCTCATCAGCTGCAGCCATCTCTGCATCACCATCATCATCATCATCATCATCATCATCATCATCTGAAGCCTCCTCCTCTGGATCAATCGCTGCAACACCTGGCTGTGGTGCTGGAGGAGCAGAAGGGGCCCTAGCTGGAAATGGGGGGTCGGAGGAAGGAAGCGGTCTGGCAAACGCTGTGGGGTCTGGGCCCCTCATGTTGTACTTCACATAGAGTGCACTAAATTGCAAATCCATGTATCGCATGGAATCAGCAAAATAGGACATATCATTATGAAGTTCCTGGTAGAGAGAGTCCATTTCCTCGCGATGTGCCGCAAGCGCTGCAGAAATCTGGGTCTGACGCTGCTGGATCTCAGCGAAAATCAATGAATGGTGCTCCTGAAACTGAGCACGAAGCTCAGATGAAATGAAAGTCTGAAGGTCTGAAGGAATGGATGACCCTGGAGCAGAGGAAGACCCTGGGATAGATGAAGACCCTGGAATAGAAGTAGGTGGAATAAGAGGCTGCTCAGGAGCGGGATGACGCATCTTAGCTTGCATCCTCTTCAAAAGAGTGCTGTTCAGGTTCACGAAGGGTTCTGTGGGTCTCTCAGAGGACAGATCAAAATCAAGTTGTTTTAGCAGATAGGAGATAAGCATCCCATAAGGCAAGTGCCTAGTGGGGACAAGGACATGATCGGAGGTCATGTGAGAAATGATGAACCGGGGAATGTTTATCTTAATGCCTTTCAGAAGGCAATAGACAATCAAAAGAACAGGACCCCTGGCGTGACTGTATTCACCAGATTTGGGCAAGATGTTATAGAATACAAACTTAGCGAGAACTTGAGCGGTGAGTGTGAATTTAGTCACCTCCTCATTTCTCACTAAGCCGGGGTTGTCATCCCCGTGGAGTAAAGTTGACGCGGTGAGCGCAGACTCACCGGCCGGATACACAAAGTCATGCAGGTCATAGGAATAGACATCAACTCCCTCACAGGAGAGATGCAGAAGCTCAGCAAATTCTTGGACAGAGATATCTATGTCTCTTCCAAGAACCCTAGACCTAACCCGGTTACCCTCATAAGCAAGATTAGTGTAAAAGTATGGTATGAGTGAGGTGTACACGGGTTCTCTAATAGACAAGAACTGATCCAAAGAGTTGTTCCTCAAAATTTGTGGGATATTAAGATGTTATAAATCTTGAAGGACAACACATCTCCCAGAAATTATAGTCCTCCTCGAAAGGAGGAGATATCGATTTTCTGCTAGATCGGAAACAAACGGAGGTTTGGTTTTGGTGGAGGAAGATGAAGGGGCTATTGATTTTCCCTTCTCGGATCTAGATCTTTTAGGCATAATTTTTTGTTTTTTTTTGTTTTTAGGTTAAAATGGTTGATCTAGGTCAAAAATAGAAAAAAAAATAACAAGATTAGGGCTTGATCTAGTCTAGATGAAGGATAGATCTTGACAAAAATAGGATGAACAACAAGATGGAAAGCAAGATCTAAAGAAAAATGAGATTTTTACCCTTAGGGATGAGAGATCAAGAACCCACAACCGAAAATCCTTGAGATTATACGTAGATCGGGCCTGAGATTGACGATCCAGGAAAGATTAGAGAGTTCTAGGCTAGGATTTGTGAAGGATTGAAATGGGATGGAATGATTAGGGTTTTTAGAGAAGAGGAAAGGAGGAGTCGGCGGTGAAAAGTGAGAGAGATTGAGAGAAAAGGGTTTTAAATAGGGTGGGTAAATGACAGATTTCCGTCGCCCGGTCGACCGGTCCGGTCGACCGAAAATACCCGAGAGCTCTGACAGATGAAACGGTCGACCGCACCAGTCGGCCGGCTACAGAGAAGAATAAAAACATTCTTCCAGGCAAGGTCGGTCGGCCGGATATCAGCTCCGGTCGACCGGTCTTGCCCAAAAACTGTCAGCAGCAAAACAAAAACAAAAAAATTATCTAATATAGATAGAAAAATAAAAAGTGAATAATTTTTAACAAACAAAGTTTTAAAACATGATTTAAATCTTATTAGTTATCAACAAAATTTACACAAATATTTTTACCTTTTATTTTCCATATAAAACAAAGGTTTTAGAGATGTTGAAGCCGAATACCCGGTGAAGGGTTCTGAACTTCTCCCTCGAGATTCCTTCTAAATATGAGTTGAGGTGCGCAATTGCCATCTCTAATGTATTTGCTTTAAATATGAATTTTAAATATTTATTTAGTTTTGACAAACCAAAAATACATATTCAATTAAATCTAGACATGTGGACATAAAGAATATATGACATAAAACAAGATAGCATAAATTAGAACAAAGCATATACACAAGCATGATGGAAATGTAAGTTTACTCTAACATATATCAATGTAACACAAAGGTAAACTAACAATCCTATGCATATGTATATATAAACACAATAAAACTTTTAAATGGAGAGATTACCAAACCGAGGGTATTCTCCAAAATAGGTGCCTCCGTGATAGTGATGCAAGCGCGATGTGATCTTTGAGCTTTGATGCATCCACCACCCGAGCACCGTCTCCCCCTAAGTCTTGGAGGATGAAGACCCACCTGTATCAATTAAGTTTGGTGTGTCTTTTGGTACCCATATCTTTTTGGGTCCTATATGGTTAGTACTTGGGCGAACCCAAACATGTTTATTAGTCATGTTAAGTTTAGCAAAACAAAATTTTTCTAAATGGCCTTTGCGGCCACAATGAGTGCAAACATAAATCCTACCACTACCATACATGTATGCATGCTTGTGTGTGTGTGCATGCTTCCGTGCATGTTGATGGTGAGTGTGTTTCCCTTGGGTTACTCCTTTGGGAAACCTAGATGCAAATTTATTTAGATCAAATGCACATTTTTTAAGAGTTGAATCTAAAACATCAACCCGTTTTTGAATTTCAATAAAATCATTTTTATTGCAAGATAAAATGGGGGTTTTCCCTTTACAAGATAATTTATAATTTTCAAAATCATTTTTATTTTCTTAAAAGAAATAGACAAATCATTTTTCTCTTTTTCAATAATATTAATTTTATCTTTCAAGGAATCATTTTCTCTTTTTAATTTCTTATTATGAGATTGCAAAATCTCGTATCTATGTTGGAGTTCTTCAAAGAATTGTGCTAATTCATCCATAGTCAATTCATCATCTTCTATGGAGTTGTCGAGAATTGCCTTAGAAGCATCATCTCCATGTGCCAAGAAGCACATGTGTGCGGCGTCGTTCTCCTCTTCGGATTCCGACTCCGTATCGTCCCACGTGGCCACCATTGCCTTCTTCTTCTTTGGGCCGTTCTTGGAGGTGGTAGCTTGGAGAACGGGGCAATCGGCAATGAGGTGTCCGATCTTCTTGCAATGAAAGCAAAGACCCGGCTCCTCTCTTTTTTCTTTCAAATCTTCCTTGAGGTTTCCCTCGTCGGAAGTTGCTTTGCCTCCCTTTCTTGTAGAACATTTTGCCCACCTTCCGGATGAGCATGGCAAAGTTCTCATCGTAGTCTTCCGATGAGTCCTCCTCGTCATGGCTGGTTGGAGTGGCTTTGAAAGCGAGGGCTTTCTTCTTCGGCGCCTCCCTTTCTTCTCTAACTTTCATCTCCATCTCATGGGTCTTGAGATTTCCGATGAAGCCGGAGAAGTCCATCTCCTCCCGATCGTTGAGCTCCTTGAGGGTTGTAGCCTTGACTTCCCAAGCTTTGGGAAGAGCTCTAATGACCTTCCGAATCTTTTGGTCATTATGATCGTGTCACCTAGAGAAGATAAAGAATTTGTTATTTTGGTGAAACGAGTGAGTATGTCATCAATATTTTCATTTTCAAGCATATAAAAATTCTCATATTGAGAACGTAGAAAGTCAATCTTAGATCTTTTGACTTGTGACGTTCCCTCATGAGTCACAATTAAAACATTCCACACTTCATATGCGGATTTACAATTTATGATGCGTGAGAGGTCATCTTCATTAAGGGCTTGGGTTAATGCATATTGAGCCCTAGCATTGGCCTCATAGTCCTTGGTGGTGTCCTCGGACCATGATCTCTCATCGGTGAGAGGTTCTATAAATTCTTTAGTTATGGCCCTAGCTACCCTAACTCCTAGGGACTTAAGGAAGAGGTTCATCTTGACCTTCCAAATAGGGAAGTTCAAGCCATCAAATTTGGGTGGGGACTTGATGCTAGAAAAATCAATTGAAGCCATGGATAATGAATAAGATGCACCACAAATGAAGAATGCAACAAATGATATAGCTGTTGACACTTAAAAAAGACAAGATTCTTATTGGTCCGAACAATGTCTAAACTTGTTGACATTTACAAAAGACAAGTGACAGACGAGCTGAAGACCAGTTATCACCCATCTCCAAGGGACAAGGAAGCAACTTGGACTCCACTGATCTAGCAAGCAGACAGTGAACCCGGATTGTTTCTGAACAGACCTCAACAGGTCTAAGATGCTACCACTTAGCATCACATGAGCCCAAAGGGATAGCCTCGCTTGAGAGGCTAAGATCATCCAACTTCGCCTCGAAGTCATTCGAAGCCTCGCCAAGAAGCTAACTCGCAACTTCGCCACAGAGGACTTCCAGCTCCGCCAAAGGGTTTCTTTCGGACTTCGCCAGAAGCTGCCTCTAGCTCCGCTACGAGCTCAATGCGGACAGCTCCGCCATTGGTTTGCTATGGTCAACCTTTGACCAATCAAATCTCCGGATGAGATCGGATCCAATCAGATCAAATCCAATTAAGATCAAATCAGAGATCAAATTTGGCAGTTGATTGCCACAATCTCTTGACTCTCCTAAAACGAGTAAGATGATCAGGAGAAATCCTCCAACGATATGGAAAGGATCAAGAAGGTCAACCGACCTGCCAATTCTAGCTTCGCAGAAGCTGATCCTAGCCTCGCAGCAAGGCTACTTTTCAGATTTAAACAGATTTGATTCAATCTGTTTTCATATTTTCAAGGGACGATTATACCCTTGCTCTCCCTATAAATAGCCCACCAGGGGCACAAGGAGAGGGAGACCACGAAAAGGCTTAGACCAGGCACATACGCAAGAGAGAGGACTCCACAAGCAGAGACTTCTTCAAAAAGCACCGTGCGCTCTCGAATTCAGAGATCTTTTAGAGAATTGCTTTCTCTATCCAGGGTGTTGATACCCTAACATCGTCCTTCTTCTCAAGGAATCTCCGGAACCAGGCGAGAAGGAATTCCTAATTGAAGGCGATTTTGAGAAGCAGCAAGAGGGTTCTACCAACCTTCTATTCTCTGATTCCCCGAACTAGGCGAGAAGGGAATCTCATCGCTCGCATCGTCAAAGGGACAAAGTGGTCGCGCGCTGACCAGACTCCTATCAGCACACTTCTCCAGAATCTCTGAGGAGATCTACTTGTAATCTTTTTAAGAATACTTGTAATTTAGCTCCTCAAACTCTTTTTATTGTAAGTTTTCCCCTTTGCAAATTATATGGAAAACAAGATGGCGACTCCGCTGGGGACGAAATTCTCCACTGCCGAGAATCAAGTGTCGCAATGCGACGAACAGACCTTCGGGTCTAACTCTGAATTCAGAAAAGCCGGTGCAGCCAGAGCCTCTCTGGCTAAATCTTCAAGAAAAGTCTCTGCGGAGTCAGAAAAGGTTCTCTGCGAACCTACTGCGGTTCTCTGGCGCAACAAGGAAGCATGCCCGCAGTCCAAGTCCAACACTTTTGAGAACCTGGTTGTTCAATTCGACCAAGGAAGATTTGAAGAAGTCCTCTCTGGGGGTGGTCTAATGCTTCAAGCACGGAAGCATAGAAAGGTCTCCATGACCAAGGTTTCGAAGCAGGAACCAGAAGCAGAATTCTGCCAACACCCTTTAGCCTCGCGTGTGGCTAATCAGGTTCCTTGCGAACCTAAGTATCCTCTGCCAAAGCGGATGTGGAGGCCTAAACAGAAGTCTCTGGCCGAAGCCTCAGGCGTAGCTACGCCAAAACCGCGCCTCTCTCGCGAAGAAAAAGGCAAGATGCCTGTCTGCTCCAACAATGCTGCTAATCGCGAAGTCACGACGGTAATCATACCGTCGCCCAATTCAAGAGCAGCAACGCCTTGTGCCAGCCTCGTTCATATGAGCAAAGCTACTGTACCTCAGCGTACTCACCGGGTCCATCCTCTTTGCAGCAGCATAGCGGGTAAAGCACCATAGCGTGCTCCGCTTTCTAGTGCGTCAAGCACTAAGTTCGCACCTATTGGCGAAGCTAGAACTAAAGCGCTATTCAGTGCTAATCCTTTCTGCAGGGATAAAAGGAACAAGACATTCTCCTATGCGCTATCCAAAGGAGCTTCTGTACCAGATCGATTAGGCCATACTTGGCCTGACTTGCGGGAATTCTTGACAAATAAACGGAAGACGGAATCTTTCCAGACTTCTTCCTCCTGTTGTTAACAAGTGGGATGTCAGTTGGTGACAGTCCACTCGGTCCATTGCCGGCTAGGACCAATCCACGCCACTCCTCCACAACGACAATCAGTTTTCGATCGACTGTCGGTATAAGCCCCGGTGAAACATCATAAAAGGAACATCTCGCGAGATCTACCCTCTGCATCCGTCAACATGACCGGAAGAGGACGAGAGTTACGCAGGGGAAGACAAACATCTGACGACGCCCCATACAGCTCCCCAGATCCAGATTACAGCACAGGCTTAGGCGAAGTCTTGGTGCATGAAGAGGGTGTTTTCTGAAACACCAGATCCAGGGTGGCGATACCCTACAGTTACGAGCAGCCTTCTTCCTCGACGACCCTAGCCTCATCACAGCCTAGGACATCACTCCAATCATCGGACGAAGAAGATGAAGATAGTGGGTACGCCTCTTCGACGACAGTTAGCTCGGTGCGAACAGACAGAGCATCAGTCAATATGGCTGATAACGTCAACGACGACCTTCGTCGGCGCCTGGAAGCTCAGGAGCAAACTTCCAGAACTCAGCAAGAGGCTCTGGACAACATTCAACAGATGCTTGCTCGATCCTCAGCAATCGGAATGACAATGATGCCGGGAGCAATCACGATGAGGAGGAACATTTCAGCAATGAGTAGCCAAAGACGGAGAAATCCAAAGAGGGTTCTTCCTTAGACGCCGAAGTCCTTAAAGGCCTCCAAGCTCAAATCGCATCCCTAGCTCAGAGGGATGAATTAAAGAAAGTAGGGACGGTCCGTCCTTACCCGTTGGAGTGGGATTCAGTGTCATACCCACCGAAGTTCAAACCACCAACACTGCATACCTATGATGGTAAAAGTTCACCAAATTAGCACATCTACTATTTCCGGTCTCAGACTGGTAATGTTATAAGCAATGACGCCATCATGGCTAGGCTATTCATTGGCACCTTAAAAGGGGTGGCATTTGACTGGTTCCGAAGTCTCCTGTAATACCCCGTTTCCGTAATACGTACTAAGTTGCGTATTCAGCTTTTCGATCGTATTTTTCGATTTACTTCCCGTATTTGACCAATTTCAATTTCAAATATCATTTTCTAATATATTAGATTTTTGGTGAATTTCTGGAATTTTCTAATATTAAAATGAATTTCTTCAAAACCGGTGTCGACCAGTGTCGCTGATCGATTCCCGAATTTTTATCTTACAAACAGTTAGGAATTTCAAGAAAATCTTTTAGACATTATTTCTTAGAATGACATTTCTTATCTAAATACTTTTTCTGAGAATTTTATAAATTTATGAAAATTCTTTCGGAGTCAGTAGGTAACTGATTCCGGGATTTTTAGTTTTAAAACTATCAGGTATTTCTTCAAACAGATTTCACTATACGTCTTCATATATTATTATTGATTTTTGGTAAAATTTACGAGTCGTTCCGAGATACTTGAATTTCGGACGATTTCGGTATTTTCCGAAATGTTTTCCCGCATTCTTGACTTGAACCTAGGAATCCGTGTTTCCGGTATTTTCATTTTCCAAGACCAAGAAAATCTCTTCATTTATCAATTCTTTTCTTTTCCTTTTCCCTATTTTCTTTTCCTTCCTTCACAACCACAAAAATTCCATTTTCCAAATTTCCATTTTCTTCCAAAAAATTCCATCTCCACACATTCTCACCAACCTCCCTCATTTAATACATCTCTCTCTCTCTTTCTCATGGCCGGCCACCATTGGCCAAGGGAGACACCTCATCTCCCCTATTTTACACAAAACCCCTCTCAAATTCTTTAATTGCATTCCCTTTACAAAAATCAAAACCTATATAAATCCTTTCCTTTACAACCTTTTCTCTTTTCTTCACTTCACCAAGAGATTAGCCTTCACCATTTTCTTCTCCATCTCAAACCCTAACTCCAAAACACCACAAGGTCTTCATCTCCTTTTCAAGCAACGACTGCTTTTGGATTGTGATCGTCCGTAGTATCGCCGTGGAATCATTTGGTGATATTTATCGACACGATCTTTTCGGAACTCGTCAAGCCTCGATTTAACCGTTCAAGGTGAGTATTTTTACTCACCAAGACTAGACTACTTCTTTGTGTACATATGATGATCATTCATATACACTTGTGTCATAAAAATCCCATTTTTAGGCCAACAAACAACCATCAGAATTTCTGTTCTGTTTTCTGTTTTCTTCACGATTAGTCGACTTAACCTAGGGCCTAGTCGACTAACCCACCTTAGTTGAAAAGTAGTCTTTCTAATTTCACAGTTTTAGTCGACTAAGCCATATTACCAGTCGACTAGACCCCCCTAGTCGACTACATTTTTAGCCTAGTCGACTAATCTTTCCTTGGACCAGAAAACACCAACTCTCGGCCCTAGTCGACCTAGCTTAGATATTAGTCGACTTGAGACCCCTAGTCGACTACTATTTTCACCTAGTCGACTAATATTTCCTGGAATAAATCCTAACTTTCTGTATCACAGTTTTAGTCGACTTAGCCCCCCTATTAGTCGACTTAGGTATCTGTTAGTCGACTATACATTTCACTCTAGTCGACTAACTTTCCTGAAACAGAAACCCAACTCTCTGTTTCCCAGTTTTAGTCGACTAATTCAGACTGTTAGTCGACTTAAGACCCCTATTAGTCGACTAACCCTTCCACCTAGTCGACTAATTCTGACTGTTTGACTTGGTTGATTCTATTCTGAATTTGGATCTTATTGTTGATACACGTGTGGCATATTATTCTTGTTCTTGCTTCTTAACTGATACTACATGACATGTTACTTGATAGACATTATCTCATACTGTTTCATGACTTGTTATTACATATCATAGCTCCATAACTTGTTAAAATGCGAATATCACCACTTATCATGCCATCACTTGAACCAAGCATGATACACTTGACTTTTGCATAAAATGGACCAACTTACACATGGGTCGGGGGAAAACATGCGGATATCGATATGTGTTCGTGTTTACAGTGGCTTTTAGGAATGTTGTGCAACTCATGTTCCGGTCTGACCTGTGGGCCTCCAGGGGACCGAGGGGAGTGCTTGCTCCCTCTATTACTGGTACCATCATGATAAGGGCATACATAAGTCCCTCCTGAATGGCCTAGCGGCTGGCTTCCGTCACCAAGCAACGGAACAATCCTGGACCGTTATCCCGGGCATGTACGGGATCCACTGTAAACATAGTTCGTCGATACAACCGCTGATTTCCAATAACCTCCTTGCTTTATTGGGATATGGATCTATGTGCTCTGGGACGCTGGGTCACATAGCTAGATATCACAGTAAGACAAGTAATAATAATAAGACGTTAATTGTAGATTATTGTATTATGATCTTATCTCTTCATGCTTTTCATACTTATTAGTTGATATTCTTTATACCTGTTTCATCTTTTCTTATTCATGTCCCTTAGCCACTTGGCTATAGTTTGTTATCGTTATATGTCTTGATTCCTTGATTTGCATATTCAGATTCTGAGGCTTGGAACGAAGTGGAGCCATCCACAGAGGACCAAGCGTATCTGAGTGAGCAGGCTGATCAGATCTAGTTCCCTCGTGCCAGACTCTTCCTTTTGACTCACGAGTCTCCATCTCTTACGTGAGCATCTTGTGTATATCCTTGTATATGTTCTTTTGGACTTGGTTGTGAAAACAAAACACTTGTAAAGTGTAACAGTTATCATATCGTGTATAACTTTGTATATGTACTTCTTGTGTTGGCATATATGTAAGATACCACGCTTTGTCGTGTACTCTGATCTTTGTTGTACTTTTATGCTTAGCGTATATACGTGGGGGCATTTATGACTTACGTATATACGTCGCAGTGACGTCCCCGTATCAGTGGAATCGGGGCGTTACAGGTTGGTATCAGAGCCTAGGCTCTCAAACCTAAAGTACAAACAAGTAGCAATTCTAGAAATTTGCTTATGCCAACTACAATGTACAAAGTTATAGAGTCCTTCTTGCTTCTTTCGTTGATCAATTCCTTCGTATCCTAAACTCTTTTCCTTTGTTTCCAATTCCAGTTATCATTCGGTATGGAGAGACGATCGGGTCGTAACAATATCGGGCAAGTCCCGAATGGACCCGTAGGAGGAGAGAATGCTGATATCCTGAAGGTCATTCAGACCATGCTGGGAAACCAGCAACAGCAGATGGAAAATCAGCAACAGCAGACCGAGCTCCTTAGGCAGGAGTTGGCAGCCCCGAAGGAGCAGAGGCCGGGGAACGTGTCTGACTTCCGACGGCTGCAACCGGCCATCTTCACGGGAGGCGAGAAACCATTGGAGGCTGAGCAATGGTTGACGGACACTACAGACCTACTGAATGCAGCCCGTGTCCCGAAGGAGAACCAAGTTGAAGTAGCTAAGATTCAGTTAAAGGATGTTGCGAGAACTTGGTGGCTCGCAGAGGAGGCTAGACTGGAGAAGCCCGTCACTTGGGATGCCTTCTCCAAGAGTTTTTACAGCCGCTTCTTCCCTGCTACGGCGCAGAAAGATATGGAGGAGCAATTCATCAGGCTCCAGCAGTGGAACAAGTCCGTGGACGAGTATGCCGCGGAGTTTCTTCGACTGAGCCGCTTCGCGCCGTATATGGTAACGGACGAGGAGAAGCGAGCGAGCAGGTTTCAGCAGGGTCTACAGATGAAGATTCAGATGTACCTGATGCCCCAGCAGCTGAAGACCTATGCAGAGGTTCTCACCATCGCTCGGGAGGTAGAGCGTGGGTTTGAGAAGGAGCAAGGGGATCAGATGAGACAGCAGGTCATGAAGCGGCCATTTGTACCTATGGGAAGGGGGGCCCGTTCAGAGCAGCGAAGGTCCAGATGAGGCAACCTTTCAGGCCAGCTCCTTACCAGACGGCCCAACCTATTGCCTTCTGCAACTATTGTCAGAAACCAGGGCACACTCGACCAAATTGCCGGAGGGCAAATGGGCTGTGCTTGGGTGTGGATCCAGAGACCATTCCATAGAGGCTTGTCCACACAGGAGAGTGGGGATAACCGGTCAAGCAGTGCCAGCACTTCAAGGACCGAATGGACAGAGGGTGCTACCAGGGCCACTTGGGCAGAGGAACCAGGGACCGGTGTTGAGGAGAGCTCTACCCCTTCCTCCACAGCATGTTGTTCGCCCAGTCCAGAGAGGAGGCAGGACTGCAGCAGGGCGTGGCAGAGGTCAGGCTTATACTCTGACAGCAGAAGAGGCTGAGGCTTCAGAGGAGGTGATAACAGGTAACATCAGAGTTCATTCAATACCTGTTCTCGCTCTCTTTGATTCAGGAGCATCCCACTGTTATATCTCAGATAAATTTGTGGCTGTACATTCTATTCATGTTAAATTGTTAGACCACAAATGGGAGATAAGTACAGGGAATGGGGTAGTTATATCTTCCCGAGTTTGTACTGACTGTCCAGTAGAACTATGTGATAAGGTCTTAGCCATAGATATGCTCGTACTAGACACCAAAGGGTACGACGTAATCTTAGGCATGACTTGGCTCAGTCAGTACTATGCAGTGATTGACTGTAGGGAGAGGAAGATTAATTTCAGAATTCCCCTTCAACCTGAATTCCAGTTTAGGGGAGAAGTGAAGTCCACTAGGGGAAAGACTCAGATGATTACTTCGGAGGTTCAGAAGCAGAAGGTGCCGGTGTGGGATGAATTCCCAGAGGTGTTTGCTGAGATTTCAGGACTGCCACCGGAAAGAAAGATTGAGTTCTCCATTGATACAGTTCCAAGAGCAGCTCCGATATCTAAGGCTCCGTACAGGATGGCACCGACGGAGTTAGAGATTCTGAAGAAGCAGCTGCAGGAGTACTCAGACAAGGGATTGATTAGGCCAAGCACTTCACCATGGGGAGCTCCAGTACTGTTGGCCAACAAGAAGGATGGTGGTAAGAGACTTTGTATCGATTATAGGGAATTGAACAAGGTCACCATCAAGAACAAGTATCCCTTACCCAGGATTGATGATCTATTTGATCAGCTTCATGGAGCCCGTGTATTCTCTAAATTGGATTTACAGTCGGGTTACCATCAGCTGAGGGTGAAGAAGGAGGATATTCCGAAGACGGCATTCAGGACCCGTTATGGCCATTATGAGTTTCTCGTTATGCCTTTCGGAGTTACCAATGCCCCTGCAGTTTTCATGGACTTGATGAACCGAGTGTTCTCGCCCTACTTGGATCAGTTCGTTATTGTTTTCATAGACGACATTCTGATCTATTCAAAGAACAGCAAGGAGCATGCAGAACACTTGAGGATTGTGTTGCAGACTCTTCAGCAGGAGCAGCTTCATGCAAAGAGAAGCAAATGTGAGTTCTGGTTGGACAGCATAGCATTCCTTGGACATATGGTGTCAGCAGCAGGTATCTCAGTTGATCCGAGCAAAGTCCAGGCAGTAAAGGATTGGCCAGTTCCGAGGACGGTGACTGAGATTAAGAGTTTTCTTGGACTAGCGGGATATTACAGACGCTTTGTTCAGGATTTCTCTAGAATTGCAGCTCCGTTGACCAGGCTCACCAGAAAGGGGGAGAGGTACATATGGACAGAGGAGTGTGATGTAGCCTTCGAGCAGTTGAAGCAGAAGCTCATTTCCGCTCCTATCTTGAGAACTCCCTCAGGGAGGGGAGGGATGGTCATCTTTAGTGATGCATCAGGTAAAGGCCTAGGATGTGTACTTATGCAACATGATCATATTATAGCATATGCATCTAGGCAATTGAAGCCTCATGAGCGGAATTACCCAACTCATGACTTGGAGTTGGCAGCAGTGATCTTTGCTTTGAAGATTTGGAGGCACTATCTTCTGGGAGATAGAGTGCTGATATATACAGATCACAAGAGCCTCAAGTATATCTTTTCACAGAAAGAACTGAACATGAGGCAGAGGCGGTGGTTGGAGCTGATGGCAGACTATGACATTGACTTGCAATATCATCCAGGCAAGGTCAATACAGTTCCTGATGCACTGAGTAGGATGCCAGAGAACAGAGTGCTTGTCCAACTTACTCAGCAGAAGGAGTTGATTCAGGACTTTATCAGATTGGACTTGATGGTGGTTCGAGGAGCTGAGAAGACAGGACAGCTTATGACCTTACAGATCCAGTCTTCATTGATAGATGAGATTAAGGAAGCTCAGAAGGAGGACCCCAGGCTACAGACATTCCGAGTTCAGGTGGAGGCTGGATTGAGGACGGATATTTGTATTCGTCCGGATGGTGCATTGTACTTTGGAGGTAGACTTTGTGTTCCCCAAGGGGAAGTTAGACAGAAGATTTTGGAGGAAGCACATAGTTCAGCCTATTCTATACATCCAGGAGGAAACAAGATGTACCAGGACTTGAAGAAGCAATTTTGGTGGAATGCCATGAAGAGAGAGATAGCTCAGTTTGTAGCTAAGTGCTTGGTGTGCCAGCAGATAAAGATTGAGCATCAGAGATCAGCTGGACTTCTTCATCCTTTGCCAATACCTGAATGGAAGTGGGAGCACATCACTATGGACTTTGTCACGGCATTACCTCGTAGTCCCAAAGGTAATAATGCTGTGTGGGTTATCATTGATCGTCTTACCAAGTCAGCTCATTTCATACCATTCAGGGTGGGTCAGACTACAGAGGTTCTGGCAGATAAGTATGTGAAGGAAATAGTTCGTCTGCATGGAGTTCCAGTCAGTATTGTTTCAGATAGAGATACCAGATTCAGATCTCATTTTTGGGAGAGTCTCCAAGAGAGTCTGGGCATCGTCTGAAATTCAATACAGCATATCACCCTCAGACAGACGGACAATCTGAGAGGACCATTCAGATACTTGAAGACATGCTTAGAGCCTGCATAATTGAGTTCAAGGGTTCATGGGAAGATCATCTTCACTTGGCTGAGTTTTCTTATAACAACAGTTATCAGGCAAGTATCAAGATGGCACCTTTTGAGGCACTGTATGGGAGGAAGTGCAGGTCACCGATTTGTTGGGATGAAGTCGGTGAGAGGAGTCTATTGGGGCCCGAGATCCTGATTCAGACCACAGAGAAAGTCAGGATTATCAGAGATCATCTCAGGGCAGCTCAGAGCAGACAGAAGAGTTGGGCAGACACACGGAGGAGGCCATTGGAATTCCAGGTTGGAGATCATGTATTCTTGAGGATATCACCTACCAAGGGAATCATCCGGTTTGGTGTTCGTGGAAAGCTGAGTCCAAGATATATCGGCCCATTCGAGATTTTGGAGCGAGTGGGAGATGTGTCTTACAGATTGGCATTGCCGCCTTCTTTGGACTGAGTGCACAATGTTTTCCACGTATCTCAGTTGAGGAGGTATGTAAAGGATGATAGCCATATTTTGGATCACTCCGAGCTGGAACTGCAACCGGACTTATCATATCAGGAGCAGCCGATGGCCATATTGGATAGAAGTGTGAAGACACTGAAGAACAAAGCCATACCTTTAGTGTTGGTGTCTTGGAACCGCCATGCGCCAGGAGAGGCCACCTGGGAACGAGAGGACGTCATCCGAGAGCGTTATCCTCAACTCTTCTCATCTTGATTGGTAAGACTCTTTCCTTTTACTCTTTTCTATTGTTATCTTTCTTCCTAGCCTTATCTATCTGTTACCATTCCTGTTACCCTTCACCTTATGAAATTTCGAGGACGAAATTTTTGTAAGGTGGGTAGATTGTAATACCCCGTTTCCGTAATACGTACTAAGTTGCGTATTCAGCTTTTCGATCGTATTTTTCGATTTACTTCCCGTATTTGACCAATTTCAATTTCAAATATCATTTTCTAATATATTAGATTTTTGGTGAATTTCTGGAATTTTCTAATATTAAAATGAATTTCTTCAAAACCGGTGTCGACCAGTGTCGCTGATCGATTCCCGAATTTTATCTTACAAACAGTTAGGAATTTCAAGAAAATCTTTTAGACATTATTTCTTAGAATGACATTTCTTATCTAAATACTTTTTCTGAGAATTTTATAAATTTATGAAAATTCTTTCGGAGTCGGTAGGTAACTGATTCCGGGATTTTTAGTTTTAAAACTATAAGGTATTTCTTCAAACAGATTTCACTATACGTCTTCATATATTATTATTGATTTTTGGTAAAATTTACGAGTCGTTCCGAGATACTTGAATTTCGGACGATTTCGGTATTTTCCGAAATGTTTTCCCGCATTCTTGACTTGAACCTAGGAATCCGTGTTTCCGGTATTTTCATTTTCCAAGACCAAGAAAATCTCTTCATTTATCAATTCTTTTCTTTTTCCTTTTCCCTATTTTCTTTTCCTTCCTTCACAACCACAAAAATTCCATTTTCCAAATTTCCATTTTCTTCCAAAAAATTCCATCTCCACACATTCTCACCAACCTCCCTCATTTAATACATCTCTCTCTCTCTTTCTCATGGCCGGCCACCATTGGCCAAGGGAGACACCTCATCTCCCCTATTTTACACAAAACCCCTCTCAAATTCTTTAATTGCATTCCCTTTACAAAAATCAAAACCTATATAAATCCTTCCTTTACAAACCTTTTCTCTTTTCTTCACTTCACCAAGAGATTAGCCTTCACCATTTTCTTCTCCATCTCAAACCCTAACTCCAAAACACCACAAGGTCTTCATCTCCTTTTCAAGCAACGACTGCTTTTGGATTGTGATCGTCCGTAGTATCGCCGTGGAATCATTTGGTGATATTTATCGACACGATCTTTTCGGAACTCGTCAAGCCTCGATTTAACCGTTCAAGGTGAGTATTTTTACTCACCAAGACTAGACTACTTCTTTGTGTACATATGATGATCATTCATATACACTTGTGTCATAAAAATCCAATTTTTAGGCCAACAAACAACCATCAGAATTTCTGTTCTGTTTTCTGTTTTCTTCACGATTAGTCGACTTAACCTAGGGCCTAGTCGACTAACCCACCTTAGTTGAAAAGTAGTCTTTCTAATTTCACAGTTTTAGTCGACTAAGCCATATTACCAGTCGACTAGACCCCCCTAGTCGACTACATTTTTAGCCTAGTCGACTAATCTTTCCTTGGACCAGAAAACACCAACTCTCGGCCCTAGTCGACCTAGCTTAGATATTAGTCGACTTGAGACCCCTAGTCGACTACTATTTTCACCTAGTCGACTAATATTTCCTGGAATAAATCCTAACTTTCTGTATCACAGTTTTAGTCGACTTAGCCCCCCTATTAGTCGACTTAGGTATCTGTTAGTCGACTATACATTTCACTCTAGTCGACTAACTTTCCTGAAACAGAAACCCAACTCTCTGTTTCCCAGTTTTAGTCGACTAATTCAGACTGTTAGTCGACTTAAGACCCCTATTAGTCGACTAACCCTTCCACCTAGTCGACTAATTCTGACTGTTTGACTTGGTTGATTCTATTCTGAATTTGGATCTTATTGTTGATACACGTGTGGCATATTATTCTTGTTCTTGCTTCTTAACTGATACTACATGACATGTTACTTGATAGACATTATCTCATACTGTTTCATGACTTGTTATTACATATCATAGCTCCATAACTTGTTAAAATGCGAATATCACCACTTATCATGCCATCACTTGAACCAAGCATGATACACTTGACTTTTGCATAAATTGGACCAACTTACACATGGGTCGGGGGAAAACATGCGGATATCGATAT
This sequence comes from Agave tequilana, assembly GCA_038442645.1. Classification (NCBI taxonomy): domain Eukaryota; kingdom Viridiplantae; phylum Streptophyta; class Magnoliopsida; order Asparagales; family Asparagaceae; genus Agave; species Agave tequilana. Next base: position 23,563 of record JAVJIF010000230.1, on the reverse strand, counting down.
GTGTTCGTGTTTACAGTGGCTTTTAGGAATGTTGTGCAACTCATGTTCCGGTCTGACCTGTGGGCCTCCAGGGGACCGGGGAGTGCTTGCTCCCTCTATTACTGGTACCATCATGATAAGGGCATACATAAGTCCCTCCTGAATGGCCTAGCGGCTGGCTTCCGTCACCAAGCAACGGAACAATCCTGGACCGTTATCCGGGCATGTACGGGATCCACTGTAAACATAGTTCGTCGATACAACCGCTGATTTCCAATAACCTCCTTGCTTTATTGGGATATGGATCTATGTGCTCTGGGACGCTGGGTCACATAGCTAGATATCACAGTAAGACAAGTAATAATAATAAGACGTTAATTGTAGATTATTGTATTATGATCTTATCTCTTCATGCTTTTCATACTTATTAGTTGATATTCTTTATACCTGTTTCATCTTTTCTTATTCATGTCCCTTAGCCACTTGGCTATAGTTTGTTATCGTTATATGTCTTGATTCCTTGGATTTGCATATTCAGATTCTGAGGCTTGGAACGAAGTGGAGCCATCCACAGAGGACCAAGCGTATCTGAGTGAGCAGGCTGATCAGATCTAGTTCCCTCGTGCCAGACTCTTCCTTTTGACTCACGAGTCTCCATCTCTTACGTGAGCATCTTGTGTATATCCTTGTATATGTTCTTTTGGACTTGTTGTGAAAACAAAACACTTGTAAAGTGTAACAGTTATCATATCGTGTATAACTTTGTATATGTACTTCTTGTGTTGGCATATATGTAAGATACCACGCTTTGTCGTGTACTCTGATCTTTGTTGTACTTTTATGCTTAGCGTATATACGTGGGGGCAATTTATGACTTACGTATATACGTCGCAGTGACGTCCCCGTATCAGTGGAATCGGGGCGTTACATCTCCCCCGGGCTCTATCAACTCTTGGATCGACCTGGAAACTCAGTTCCTCTCTCGTTTCTATGAGGACGATACCGAAGTGACCATGTACAAGCTCCTCTCCACTGTGCAAAGGAAGGGCGAATCTGTCCGTGACTACATTGAACGGTTCAGAAATCTGTCTTTGATGTGCCCAGCAGGGATGCCATTACCCATGCTCTTACAGACATGCAGACACAACTTCTTAGACCAAGTGAAAGTTCGCATGGGGGCTGTCAAAGCCCACACCTGGAAAGAATTGGTCGAACAAGCTGAGATAGCCGAGAAGTCGGCTAAAAAGTTCGAACCATCCACCCCTAGAGGCAAATGGGGTGTGAACAACAAAGGACGTAGCGACATGGCGCAGTCTTCTCAAGCCAAAGGGAAGGAGACTATGTCTGTGGAGTTGTCCGGGGACGTGCAGTCAAAAGCCAAGAAGAGCGGCTTCAACAATCAGGAGCCTAAGTTCCCTTCAAAGCAGTACTCCTTCAAAGATGATCAGGTGGTCACGATATTCCATCTGCTCCACAAAGGGAACAAAATGAAACTGTCAGATGCTCGGCGTCCCAATGAGATAGGGCGCACAAACGACCCTAAATACTGCCTTTACCACAGGATGATCCACCATCCTACTGACAAGTGTTATGTCCTCAAGGACAGAATACAAGCCTTGATCGATGCCGGGGTTCTGACATTGAAGACGGAGCAGAAGAAAGTCACTGCCAATATGGTGACTCTTGAGTTCGGCAGCACCCAAAAGGTCACGGTTCCTTACGGGACCTACCCAGCCCCCGCTTCACGGTTGGAAGTCAGACACCCTCCAGCCATGACTCAAGATAATAAGGGCATCGTTCCCCTAACATTAGAGACGGGGGAAGTCATTTGGATACACCCGGACTTCGTCCAAGAAGTACAGCGGGATTCGAAGGAGCCCAACTTAAAGGGCAAATCTTGCAATGTCATCTCTGTCCTGCCAGACGATGGTAATTTTACATCAGCTTCCCTCAGTGATTCAGAAGGGAAAAGCTTGCTTGCATGGCGCAAGCCGATACGCCTCAACAGACGGGCACCCGATCCGAAAAATCATACTTGAGGCAGTATGAAAAGTCTACTGACGAGATACAACGGCAAACGACGTCGGTACCAATGTCAGCATCCACTCCAATCCCAACCAAGGGAAAAGAGAGGCCTAAGGAAGGACGATTCGACCACGTGTTGAAGAAACCATCAGGCCAAGGGTTTGATACGCCCTTTCGGTTTGACATATTGGCTCAGCTGGCCAATATCCCAGTTGTATTACAATACACGAGCTCCTTCGTCTCTCAAAAGAGACAAGAGAAGCACTCAGGGACGCGCTGGCTAATTCAGAATTCTCTAGAGTGAACCCATTGCGTCTTCTCATGACAAAGACAGGATCACTGAATTCAAGATTGGCTAAATGGGCACTTCTTTTGTCTCAATACGACATGATCTTTACCCCTCAGAAGGCGGTTAAAGGTCAGGCCCTTGCAGAATTCTTGGCTGCTCATCCAGTTCCGAAACATTCAAAACTTCACGAAGATATTCCAGATGAAGTCTTCGACTCCAATGTAACCTCGGACGAGGAAGTGTGGCAGATGTTCTTCGATGGAGCATCGCAAATGGGCCCTAAAGGCAAGATCATTTCCGGAGTGAGGGTTGTGTTTATCTCCCCACAGAATCATGTCCTGCTCAGAGCATTTTCTCTGACAAAATCATGCTCCAACAATGTAGCGGAATATAATGCTCTGCTCATTGTCTTCAGCTCACCCATGGAATGGGGGTACGCTACCTCGAAGCTTATGGCGATTCAAAACTGATCATCAATCAGGTTAAAGGCGAATACGAAGTCCGCCATGAGGACTTGGTGCCTTATTATCACACGGCCGTTGAATTGGCCAACCTATTTGAAGGTTTCTACATCGGGCACGTGTCTCGATCTCAGAATACCAAGGCGGACTCTCTTGCTGCATTAGCAACGACACTAGCCTTGCCAGCCGACACCGAGTATCACCTCACAGTCGCAACTCGACATCTTGTATGCTCCAAGCATATGTTGAGAACCAGAGAGGTCTATAATATCTCAACGGATCTTGAGCCGAGAGATTGGCGATTTCCTCTCATCGACTATGCCTTACATGGTCTGCTGCCAGACGATCCTAAAGAAGCAGCATCTATCAGACGAAGGTCTCTCCGTTTCTACTACGATCCAACTCTGAAGACACTTTACCGTCGTTCATATGACGGTGTCCTCCTCCGTTGCCTTTCTCATTCAGAGGCACAGGAAGTGCTTAAAGAAGCGCATGACGGCACTTGTGGAGTTCATCAGCCAGGTCCAAAGCTTAAAGACAGGCTGCATAGGCTGGGATATTATTGGCCAACTATGATAGCCGATGCCATCCAATATGCACGAAGGTGTAAAGCATGTCAGGTTCATGCGGACTTCATACACCAGCCTTCGGAGTTGCTCCACCCGACTGTTGCTTCATGGCCATTCGAAGCATGGGGAATCGACGTCGTAGGGCCAATCAGCCCCTCTTCGACAAGAGGTCACCGGTTTATCCTTGCAATAACCGACTACTTTTCAAAATGGGCGGAGGCTATACCATTGGCTGAAGTCAAAACCTCTAATGTGGTTAATTTCATCAAACACCATGTCATCCATCGATTTGGTGTCCCTAGGCGGATCATCCATGAAAATGGTCCCCAATTCATAAGCCAGGTATTCTATCGGTTCTGCGATAAATATCGAATTCAGAATGTGGCTTCAACTGCCTATAACCCTGCTGCTAATGGTTTGGCGGAGGCATTTAACAAAACGATCATCAAGCTACTCAAGAAGTTCGTCTCCTCGAATAAGCGAGATTGGGACGAAAAGCTTGGTGAATGTCTTTGGCCTACCGGACCACGGTTCGAACACCGACAGGCATTACGCCTTTTTCCCTGGTGTACGGGTGTGAAGCAGTCATACCTTTGGAAATCCACATGCCGTCATTGCGAGTCGCTCTAATGACTAAGATCACATCAGAGGACAATGATCGGTTGCGTCTCCAAGAGCTCGAAGCCCTAGATGAGAAGCGGCTACAAGCTCAGCAGCATATTGAGTTGTATCAAGCTCGAATCTCAAAGGCCTTCAATAAGAAGGTCAAACAGAGGGTCTTCCAGAAAAGAGACCTGGTTTTAGCCGTCAGACGACCGATGATTATGACGCATAAGACCAAAGGCAAATTTCAGCCTAAATGGGAAGGACCGTTCGTAATAGAAACAGTCTATTCAAACGGAGCATACCGCCTTATGACTCCAGACGACGACTTACTCATGATGCCGATCAATGGCAAGTTCTTAAAGAAGTATTATCCTTAATCAAGGATCCTTCTCATGATCAAGTTAACACTACACCTCTGATCAAGATCTTCGTGTCCAAAGTACACACAAAGAGAGCCTTTTTCTTCCTCCAAGCGAGATTACACAACCATAAACCAGTAGGAACCTGGCCGTATACTGGTTCTCTCAAAGGAGAATCAGGGTTACACATACGTTAACCAGACGACCCAACATCCTTAACGATTAAGAATAGAGGAAAATGTTGGCCTGTAAGCCCAACATAAGTCCTCGACAACTCATCATGCTGAGGGGAATAGCATGGCTAGCCCAATTCAAACGGTAGTTGGTAAAGGCATATCAAACTCGTTGACAGCTGGGGATTTGCTAAAAATCCTAAGGGACCAGTTCCCATTTGATTCCCTCTCCAAAATCACTTACCAATTCTCATCCATAGAATGGTAAGGCCACATATACATTCCGCTGTTACGTTAACATTAAACCTATGACAGTGATTCCCTCATTTCTCCCTGTGAAAACGAGATCTCCAAAATCACTTACCAATTCTCGTCCATAGAATGGTAAGACCACATATACATTTCACTGTTACGTTAACATTAAACCTATGACAGTGATTCCCTCGTTTCTCCCCGTGAAAATGAGACTTTTCCCAAACACCATTACAACCTTGAGCCCTGTTGACATTTACAAAAGACAGGTCTCGATACTTATTGATATTTACAAAAGATAAGTATCACCAACATTGAGCTTGGTGGCGTCTCATCCGGTTATGTCATTGCGACCTCTGAACCAGCAGACAGCTAAGTCTCAACCCTGAGCCCTGTTGACATTTACAAAAGACAGGTCTCGATACTTGTTGACATTTACAAAAGACAAGTATCACCAACCTTGAGCTTGGTGGCGTCTCAATCGGTTATGTCATTGCGACCTCTGAACCAGCAGACAGCTAAGTCTCAACCTTGATCCCTGTTGACATTTATAAAAGACAGGTCTCGATACTTGTTGACAATTACAAAAGACAAGTATCACCAACCTTGAGCTTGGTGGCGTCTCAATCGGTTATGTCATTGCGACCTCTGAACCAGCAGACAGCTAAGTCTCAACCTTGAGCCCTGTTGACATTTACAAAAGAAAGGTCTCGATACTTGTTGACATTTACAAAAGACAAGTATCACCAACCTTGAGCTTGGTGGCGTCTCATTCGGTTATGTCATCGCGACCTCTGAACCAGCAGACAGCTAAGTCTCAACCTTGAGCCTGTTGACATTTACAAAAGACAGGTCTCGATACTTGTTGACATTTACAAAAGACAAGTATCACCAATCTTGAGCTTGGTGGCGTCTCATTCGGTTATGTCATTGCGACCTCTGAACCAGCAGACAGCTAAGTCTCAACCCTGAGCCCTGTTGACATTTACAAAAGACAGGTCTCGATACTTGTTGACATTTACAAAGACAAGTATCACCTGTTGGCCCAAAGGCCTTCCACTCTAGTTTTGATGATGATTAACTCATGTAGTTATGTGTACTAATTATCTTGTGATGTTTAAGTTTTAGATCATTAATCAAGATATTAGTTGGTGATTAGCTTTAACAAGATGATTTGGAAGCTACCCACATGGTGATTCTACCCACATGGTGATTCAAGAGCCGAGCAACAAGATCATATATTGCACTCTTTGGAGTCAAGCTCGGTGGATCACGGAGTTTTGGATCGAGTCGGCTTGGAGATTGCGCTCTACAAGAAGACATCGGTACCATAGTTTAGTTTTGGGTTTAAATCCTAATTGTAAAGATTAGAATAGTATGATATGCTCAAGTTCACAACACACACGTTTCATGTTTTGATTTTCGGTTTTAGGTTTAACCGATCTTGGTCTTCATGAATAGATTCAAAATAAGTTTATATGGTTTAATGTATATTAGATTTGTTCTATATACATGCATGCTTCAACTTCCTAGACAAACTTAGTTTTGACTTACTTATTCATGTGTTTTATGTTTTGGTATTTCTAACAAAACATATTTTGGAATTAAGGACAAAAACTATGATATGTATATGTTTCATGTATATTGGATTTCTATCCATATGCATCATGTTTCAAAATGTTTAAATATCATGTTTTTGTATTTGGATGAGTTTTAGACAAAATGTATTTTCTACTCAAAGATCCAAGTTTTAGAAAATACAGTTTTTGGTTTTTGGCAAAATTTCTATAACACAAAAATAGTCCTTATTGATTGATATTTGAGCTAAACTTTTTACCACATGTTTATATATCAATGCAAAATGATAAAACTATTTTTGTGGATTTTTAGAGATTTAATGAGAATTTTTAGGATTAAAAATTCATATTTTTGCTGACCAGAACAGTGTCTGCCAGGCTAGGTCGGTCGACCGGAACGGTCGACCGCACCATGTAGCCGGTCGACCGTCCGGGTCGACCGACGTGCACGGATACGTGCACGCTGGCTACACTTGTAGCCGGTCGACCGTGCCGGTCGACCGACTGAGAGCAGTTGCTCTCTGTTTGTTTGGGTCGACCGGGGCGGTCGACCGGCAGCTGTCGACGGTCAAAAATTGACCATTGGACGATCGACCGGCAGCGGTATTTTGGCCAAATCTGCTGCCAACGGCTAGTTTCCAGATTTGCCTATAAATACCCCATTTGCAAGAGTTTTTCTCTAAGATTTTTTGTGCGAATTTTTCCATACTCTCTGGTGTTTTTGTTGCAATCAAAAGAAGTTTTGGACTTGAATTGAATAATCCTTTTGGTGTTTTTGCTAGGGTTTGGAAAATCAAAGAAGAGGGTTTTTGGGAAAAGCTTTTGATTGAACCTCACCATCTTGATTTCTATTATTTCCCAAGGATTTTTCTTTGTGATTTTGATTTCCATTCCAATGGTTTTCTCCACACTTGAGCTAAAATCTACTATCTATTCTATAGTATATTTGTGTGGGAGAAGAAATTGTTTGTGGTTGCTTGTTGAACCACCAAGTTAAAAACCCAATCTTTGTTTGGCTTTGTGCCTTGGGTTGTATCCCTCAAGTTGTGAGGTGATACTTGTTTGCTTTGTGCTAATCCCTCAAGTTGTGAGGTGATTGTTTGTTGGATTGGAGCTTGCCTCTAGGAGGAGGTTGTGGTTGTAAAGAGAGGAGTTGGGTACTCCTTGTGAGAGTTCTTTGTGGACTTGCTAGTGGATTAGAAATCCTTCGTGTGTCGACGGCGGGGATGTAGAGCTGGGTGCTCGAACCTCGTAACATATCTTGTTGTTTGCGCTTGATCCATTGACTCTCTCTCTATCTCTCTCTTTACTTTGTGCCTAGCAACTATTCATATTGTGCATTCTATATTGCTTGGCTTGTTGTGTGTACATCATTAGTTGATTGTACTTGAGTGTATTGCATTAAGTTTTTAAATTCCGCATTTAGTTCATAGATTAGCCATATCACCTATTCACCCCCCCTCTAGGTGACTTTTCAATTGGTATCAGAGCTAGTGCTCCTGATATTTAGGTTTAACCACCTAGGAGTGAGATCTTGGTTTGCTAATCTTCATTTGCATTTTCATTTGCACTCATCTAGTTTGCACTCATGGATAGCCCTCCTATATTTGACCATTTTAGACTTGATACTTCGAAGGCCAATATGAGTAGGCATTTAAAATCACTAGGTCATCTAGTTTATCAAGCCTCTACCCAAGAATCATTCCCTAATAGTAGCAAGCATAAAAAGGCTAATGCATTAGCACTTAGAGCACTTAGAGCATCTCTCAATGAACATCTTTTACCGGTTTTTGATCGTTATGATTCGGCTTTTGCAGTTTGGAGCATATTGACTTCTCCCGATGTAACGCCCCGATTCCACGGATACGGAGACGTCACTGCAACGTATATACGCAGGTCGGAAAGAGCCCCCACGTATATACGCTAAGCATAAAAGTACAAGCAAGGATCAGAGTACAACACAAAGCGTGGTATTCATGCATATGCCAACATAAAAGTACACAAACAAAGCTATCACAGGATATGATAAACTATTACACATTACATGTATCTTTTATCACAACCAAGTCCAAAAGTAAAATATACAAGATAAACACAAAAGGCTCACGAGTAGGATGAAGATCCCGTGAGTCAAAAGAGGAGTCTGGCACGAAAGATCTGGAACTAGGCTGCCAGCTCACTAAGAAAAGCTTGATCTGCTGTGGACAGCTCCACTTCGATCCAAGCTTCCAAACCTGAACATACAAATCCAAGGGAGTCAGGACCTCCCAACAATGAACAAGCTACAGCCAAATGGCTAAGAAACAAGAGTAGGAGAGTTAGAACACAAGGATAGCAGGTATGAACAAATAAAACATAACATCTATAAAACAGGAAATCCAGAGTAAAGTTGATTTCAAGCAAGATTGATTGTATACGCTTAAGTCACGGTCCCATGAGACTAGTACATCGAAGGAATAATCCAAACAAGGAAACCCTCATCTATATACTTTTATCTCATGCAATCGAAATCCAAGCGTATAGAATCAGAGTTGCAAATCACACGATAGTCATAGCAGGAATACATAACAAGAGTAACAGGAATCCCTAACTGGAGTAACAGGAGTCCTAATAGGCATCATAACAAGCATAAGGGAATAGTCACAGGAGTCATAACAAGAATACCAAGAGTCATAACAAGATCCATAACGGGTATCTTAACAGGCATAACAGGAATATAAATTATTATTATTACTCGTCTGACTCATATATCTCGGTATGTGTCCGGGTGTACATCCCAACACACACACATCCATATATAAGCAAGTCGAGGGTCGTTACCGGAAGTAGATGGAGAACTGATAGAGCTTCTTATAATAGTTTCCATACACCTGGAACCAGTTTGGAGGCCCAAAGTCCCCCTAACACTAATCTCCTGTGGGCCCTAAGTCCCACTAACACTTACCGCCAGTATTTTATTCCATTACTATAAGCAAGATATCATTCCGGCATCCATCACTTCCTCCCATTCCCCATACAAGTTGTCCTTTTTATGGTTTATTAACATAATTATCAGATTAAGGGAATGAGCAGGATCATAACTGTAATACGTAACTGGAATCATAACAAGTAATCAGGTACTACATTCCCATTATCGTGATAATTATAAGAATCAGGTGTATCATGCTTGGTGTCAAGAGATAGCATGACAAGGGTGATGATAACATGACAAGAGATTGATAATAGTCTGGGTAAGTCATGACATAACATGAGGGCCTTCAATTGTCAAGTGATATACATGTGTTAAATAGAAGTAAGAAACTGATAAGACTGAGGTAATGACATGGCAAGTCGTAACATAGAAGTAGCACAAAGTTCAACGACCACGAAGGGCCGGCCACGCATGGTGCACGATAAAGAAGTAAGAATATCACCGGCATGGTACATGTACAAGAGTGAAATTACCCTAACACAAGCAGTTGCAGGCAATACATGAACATGGAATTATGAAGTGACAAGAGGTGATATACATCAAGTGGCAGGTCATGAAATACAAGTCATGAAGTACAAGCAAGAACAGTATATAGTACATGTACCAAGCATAAGATCCAAACTTAAGAAGGAAATTAACTATACAAAACAGCTAAAGTTAGTCGACTAGGTGGAAGGGTTAGTCGACTAATAGAGGGGTTAGTCGACTAACAGTCTGGACTGGTCGACTAAAACTGGGTTCCAGAGAGTTGGAGTTGGTTTCAGGGAAAAGGTTAGTCGACTAGGGTCAAGGGAGTAGTCGACTAATAGACACGTCAAGTCGACTAACAGTAAGGTCAAGTCGACTAAAACTGTGATATAGAGGGTTGGTTTCTGATTCAGGACAAGTTAGTCGACTAGGGTAAAAAGAGTAGTCGACTAATAAAGATTTCTAGTCGACTAATAATTAAGATGAGTCGACTAAAACTGTGTTCCAGAAAAAGGTTACGTTTCAAGTAAAAGGGTTAGTCGACTAATCCCTAGGTCAAGTCGACTAATCGTGGTCAGAAAACAGCGTACAGAACAGAATTTGAAGTTGTGTTGGATGATCAAAAAGTGTGATTTTGAAGCTACAAATGTACAAGATAAGTAGACACAAGTATGCCAAGAAGTTTACAAGTCTTGGTGAGTAAAATACTCACTTAGATCGGTTAATCGAAGCTCTATGAACTCGAAATGGTTGTGGTCGACGATATCACCAAGAACGATCCCAAATCAAAAGTTGATGTTGCTTGAGATGGAGATGATGACCTTGGAGATGACCTTGGAGTTGACCTTGGAGATGTTTTGGAGTTGGTGGTTGAGCTTGAGATGAAGATGAAGTCTTGTGGAGGAGATTTCTTTGGTGCGGTGAAGTAAAAAGAAGGGTTAGAAATGAAAAGGGAAGTTTATATAAGATTGGGATTTTGTGAAGGAGGTGCAATTAGTGTAGAAAAGAGGGGGTTTTGTGTAAATAGGGGGAGGGTGAGGTGTCCCTCATTTGGCCACTTGGCCGGCCATGGGAGAGAGAGAGAAAGAGGGGTAATAATGAGGGAGTTGGTGGAATTGTGTGGAGTTGGAATTTTTGGAAAATTGGAAAATTAAAAAAGCTTGGCTTGTGGAGGAAGGAAAGAATTAAAGAAATGGAAAAAGGAAAAAGGAAAAGAAATTGTGAGAGAAGATATTTTCTTGGAATCAAGAAATGAAACTGTTGAAAAGACTGATACCCAGGTTTATGTCGAGGATGCGAAAAACATTTCGGAAAATGCCGGAATCGTCCGAAATTCAAGTATCTCGGAACGACCCGAAATAATTATCAAAAATCAAGAATATTATATTAAGAAACATAGTGAAATCCGTTTTAAGAAAAACTTTATAGTTTTAAAACTAAAAATCCCGGAACCAATTATCTACTGACTCCGGTGGAATTTTCATAAATTCATAAAATCCTCAGAAAAAGCATTTAGGTAGGAAATGTAATTCTAAGACATAATGTCTAAAGACCCATCTAGAAATTCCAACCCGTTTGTAAATTAAAAATCCAGGGATCGGTCAGCGGCACTGGCCGACACCGGTTTAGAAGAAATTCCTTTTAATTCAGGAAAAATCCAGAAAATCATAGAAAATCTAATATTTTGAAAAATAATATTTGAAACTGAAATCGGTTAAATACAGAAGGTAAAACGAAAATACGATCGAAAAACTGAATACGCAACTAAGTACGTATTCCAGGAACGGGGTATTACAATCCACCCACCTTACAAAAAATTGCGTCCTCGCAATTTCGTTAAGGGGTAAATTGAACACAAGGAGGACAAAAGTGGAATGAAGGCTTCATAAATCCAAAACAGGGTTAAGGTGAACACATGAAGGACTAGGATAGACAATGAGAGAGTGATAAGGGAAATATTTAGAAAGATAACTAACTCAAATACAAGATCCGGGGCAGTGGTTACCATGATATCCTTAAGGTTCCTGATCTGGATACAGGTCTTCCCACTCTGCTGCGTCATCTGATGCCTCTGCCGCCATGATGTAACCTTGGCCTCTACCCTGATCTGCTCTATTTCTCATTCCTCTCTGCTGATGATCATACCGTTGGGGTGGAAATGAAACTCTTCGATCAACAGGTTCTGGATTCTTCCTCAATGGCGGAGCTGGAAGTGCTGGGGCTGGGTGTGCTGGTCTAACTGGTGCCACCTGTCCAAACTTTCTGTGCGGGCAATCCCTGAGCGCATGACTCCCTGCTCCACATGCCAAACATAATCCATTGGCCACTCGACAATCTCTCTTATAATGTCCGGGTCTGTGGCAGAAATTGCATATTATTTGAGACAGAGGAGATTGGAATGGTCTCTTAATCATCGGGCCTTGGGTTGCCCTATCTGCACCCTCCTCATCCATCAACTCAAAAGGCCTCTTCTTGGCCTGGTTCCTCATCTGAGTCAATCTCTTCTTCTCCAGTCCACGCTCTACTTCTCGAGCTATGGTGAGAACTTCAGAATAAGTCTTCAGCTGCTGGGGCATTAAGAAAACTTGTATGTCCATCTGCAAGCCCTGCTGGAATCTGCTTGCCCGCTTCTCCTCATCAGTCACCATGTACGGAGCAAAGCGGCTAAGTCGGAGAAATTCCGCGGCATACTCATCCACGGACCGATCCCGTTAATGAAGTCTGATGAATTGCTCTTCCATGTCCTTCTGAGCTGTGGCAGGGAAGAATCTACTATAGAAACTCTTGGAGAATGTGTCCCAAGTGACAGGTTTCTCCAATCTGGCTTCCTCAGCTAGCCACCAAGTTCTGGCTACATCTTTCAATTGAATCTTGGCGACCTCCACTTGATTCTCCTTAGGAACTCTGGCTGCATTCAACAAATCTGAGGTGTCGGTCAACCATTGCTCAGCATCCAGGGGTTTCTCTTCACCCGTGAATATGGCTGGTTGCAACCGTCTGAAGTCTGATATGTTCCCTGGCCTTTGTCCTTTAGGAGCTGTCAACTCTCGCCGGAGGAGCTCCGTCTGCTGCTGCTGGTTCTCCATCATCGTCTGAATGACCCTCAGAATGTCGACATTCTCCCCCGCGGTTCCATTCGATGCTTGCCCAGAGTGATTACGGCCCGATCTTCTATCCATATCTAGTTGGTGGAAGATGACTGGAAGGAACTGGAAAAATGGAAGGATTTCAGGACATAATAGATACAAGGTATGAATCAAGAAGGAATCAAGAAGGACTCAAGAAGGAATCTAGAAGGACTAGATAACTTTGTACATTGTAGTTGGCAATAGCAAATTACTAGAATTTGCTGCTTGTTTGTACTATAGAGGTGAGAGCCTAAGCTCTGATACCATCCTGTAACGCCCCGATTCCACGGATACGGAGACGTCACTGCAACGTATATACGCAGGTCGGAAAGAGCCCCCACGTATATACGCTAAGCATAAAAGTACAAGCAAGGATCAGAGTACAACACAAAGCGTGGTATTCATGCATATGCCAACATAAAAGTACACAAACAAAGCTATCACAGGATATGATAAACTATTACACATTACATGTATCTTTTATCACAACCAAGTCCAAAAGTAAAATATACAAGATAAACACAAAAGGCTCACGAGTAGGATGAAGATCCCGTGAGTCAAAAGAGGAGTCTGGCACGAAAGATCTGGAACTAGGCTGCCAGCTCACTAAGAAAAGCTTGATCTGCCGTGGACAGCTCCACTTCGATCCAAGCTTCCAAACCTGAACATACAAATCCAAGGGAGTCAGGACCTCCCAACAATGAACAAGCTACAGCCAAATGGCTAAGAAACAAGAGTAGGAGAGTTAGAACACAAGGATAGCAGGTATGAACAAATAAAACATAACATCTATAAAACAGGAAATCCAGAGTAAAGTTGATTTCAAGCAAGATTGATTGTATACGCTTAAGTCACGGTCCCATGAGACTAGTACATCGAAGGAATAATCCAAACAAGGAAACCCTCATCTATATACTTTTATCTCATGCAATCGAAATCCAAGCGTATAGAATCAGAGTTGCAAATCACACGATAGTCATAGCAGGAATACATAACAAGAGTAACAGGAATCCCTAACTGGAGTAACAGGAGTCCTAATAGGCATCATAACAAGCATAAGGGAATAGTCACAGGAGTCATAACAAGAATACCAAGAGTCATAACAAGATCCATAACGGGTATCTTAACAGGCATAACAGGAATATAAATTATTATTATTACTCGTCTGACTCATATATCTCGGTATGTGTCCGGGTGTACATCCCAACACACACACATCCATATATAAGCAAGTCGAGGGTCGTTACCGGAAGTAGATGGAGAACTGATAGAGCTTCTTATAGTAGTTTCCATACACCTGGAACCAGTTTGGAGGCCCAAAGTCCCCCTAACACTAATCTCCTGTGGGCCCTAAGTCCCACTAACACTTACCGCCAGTATTTTATTCCATTACTATAAGCAAGATATCATTCCGGCATCCATCACTTCCTCCCATTCCCCATACAAGTTGTCCTTTTTATGGTTTATTAACATAATTATCAGATTAAGGGAATGAGCAGGATCATAACTGTAATACGTAACTGGAATCATAACAAGTAATCAGGTACTACATTCCCATTATCGTGATAATTATAAGAATCAGGTGTATCATGCTTGGTGTCAAGAGATAGCATGACAACGGTGATGATAACATGACAAGAGATTGATAATAGTCTGGGTAAGTCATGACATAACATGAGGGCCTTCAATTGTCAAGTGATATACATGTGTTAAATAGAAGTAAGAAACTGATAAGACTGAGGTAATGACATGGCAAGTCGTAACATAGAAGTAGCACAAAGTTCAACGACCACGAAGGGCCGGCCACGCATGGTGCACGATAAAGAAGTAAGAATATCACCGGCATGGTACATGTACAAGAGTGAAATTACCCTAACACAAGCAGTTGCAGGCAATACATGAACATGGAATTATGAAGTGACAAGAGGTGATATACATCAAGTGGCAGGTCATGAAGTACAAGTCATGAAGTACAAGCAAGAACAGTATATAGTACATGTACCAAGCATAAGATCCAAACTTAAGAAGGAAATTAACTATACAAAACAGCTAAAGTTAGTCGACTAGGTGGAAGGGTTAGTCGACTAATAGAGGGGTTAGTCGACTAACAGTCTGGACTGGTCGACTAAAACTGGGTTCCAGAGAGTTGGAGTTGGTTTCAGGGAAAAGGTTAGTCGACTAGGGTCAAGGGAGTAGTCGACTAATAGACACGTCAAGTCGACTAACAGTAAGGTCAAGTCGACTAAAACTGTGATATAGAGGGTTGGTTTCTGATTCAGGACAAGTTAGTCGACTAGGGTAAAAAGAGTAGTCGACTAATAAAGATTTCTAGTCGACTAATAATTAAGATGAGTCGACTAAAACTGTGTTCCAGAAAAAGGTTACGTTTCAAGTAAAAGGGTTAGTCGACTAATCCCTAGGTCAAGTCGACTAATCGTGGTCAGAAAACAGCGTACAGAACAGAATTTGAAGTTGTGTTGGATGATCAAAAAGTGTGATTTTGAAGCTACAAATGTACAAGATAAGTAGACACAAGTATGCCAAGAAGTTTACAAGTCTTGGTGAGTAAAATACTCACTTAGATCGGTTAATCGAAGCTCTATGAACTCGAAATGGTTGTGGTCGACGATATCACCAAGAACGATCCCAAATCAAAAGTTGATGTTGCTTGAGATGGAGATGATGACCTTGGAGATGACCTTGGAGTTGACCTTGGAGATGTTTTGGAGTTGGTGGTTGAGCTTGAGATGAAGATGAAGTCTTGTGGAGGAGATTTCTTTGGTGAGGTGAAGTAAAAAGAAGGGTTAGAAATGAAAAGGGAAGTTTATATAAGATTGGGATTTTGTGAAGGAGGTGCAATTAGTGTAGAAAAGAGGGGGTTTTGTGTAAATAGGGGGAGGGTGAGGTGTCCCTCATTTGGCCACTTGGCCGGCCATGGGAGAGAGAGAGAGAGAAAGAGGGGTAATAATGAGGGAGTTGGTGGAATTGTGTGGAGTTGGAATTTTTGGAAAATTGGAAAATTAGAAAAGCTTGGCTTGTGGAGGAAGGAAAGAATTAAAGAAAAGGAAAAAGGAAAAAGGAAAAGAAATTGTGAGAGAAGATATTTTCTTGGAATCAAGAAATGAAACTGTTGAAAAGACTGATACCCAGGTTTATGTCGAGGATGCGAAAAACATTTCGGAAAATGCCGGAATCGTCCGAAATTCAAGTATCTCGGAACGACCCGAAATAATTATAAAAAATCAAGAATATTATATTAAGAAACATAGTGAAATCCGTTTTAAGAAATACTTTATAGTTTTAAAACTAAAAATCCCGGAACCAATTATCTACCGACTCCGGTGGAATTTTCATAAATTCATAAAATCCTCAGAAAAAGCATTTAGGTAGGAAATGTAATTCTAAGACATAATGTCTAAAGACCCATCTACAAATTCCAACCCGTTTGTAAATTAAAAATTCAGGGATCGGTCAGCGGCACTGGCCGACACCGGTTTAGAAGAAATTCCTTTTAATTCAGGAAAAATCCAGAAAATCATAGAAAATCTAATATTTTGAAAAATAATATTTGAAACTGAAATCGGTTAAATACAGAAGGTAAAACGAAAAATACGATCGAAAAACTGAATACGCAACTAAGTACGTATTCTAGGAACGGGGTATTACACCCGAGCTTTCAAGGATTATCAACAAGATGAGGAGATCTAAGAGAGAAAAGTCCGAAGAGCATTGCTTCATGGTCCAAGGGAATAACTCCCTTGAGGTACAATCGGACACTCAATTAGATGATAGCTCTAGTTCCTATTGCCATGGTTGTTTTGAAGTTCAAACTTTAAATTTGGAACTTGCTCAAAAGCTTGAAAATTTATTGAAAAACACAATCTTTTGAAAGAGGACAACCTTGTTTTGAAAATGAATTAAAGGATTTGTGTTCTAATTTTGAATTAGTTTTGCAAGAAAAGGAAGAGATCACTAGTGAACGTGACTCACTAAGATCTCAACTAGACCTTGCCTTTAATGAGATTGAAGTTTTGAAAAGCAAAAATGATTGTGATGATGTTGTGAAGCACAATGAGATTTTATCTTCAAAATTGGATTTTACTTTTAAAGATAACCTTGTTTCGAAAAATAAAATTGATTCAATTTCAAAAGAGTTGGATTTGGTTTTAAAGAAAAATGAATCTTTGAAAATTGATATTGATTCTCATGTGTGCCATGCTAGTATAGCTTCTTCTTCTACTTGCACACCTATTACATACTCCACTTTGTCTTCCACTATCGAAAATGATATAAATGTTTTGAAGAAAAGTGTTGATTGTTTGGGCTCCACTTTGAGCCAATGCACATTGAATCATTCACGTTTGGAAACCTTGGTTCACAAGAAACAAGGTCCATCTTTGCATGCACACCCAACACGGCATACACATGCTTTCCACGGTCACCACCATCACACGTATGCTCATGTGTACACATGTACACATTGTGGTCAAAAAGGCCATCTTGCTAGATTTTGTTATGATCGTATTTATCATGAAAATTTAGCAACTAATCTTGTTTGGGTTAGAAAAGAAACTAACCCCTATGGACCCAAAAGAAAATGGGTACCAAAAACCACCTCCTTGACTTTTGATGTAGGTGGGAGCTCTCGCATCACGTGAGAGTATTGGTGCCTTGAGGTGGATGCGTTCTAAGCTTAAAGGAGAACCATTTGGATGCTTCACTCTCAAGGGGATTTGGTGGGAGGACCACCGTGGTTTGGAGAACTAGAGATGAACCTTCATCGGTTTTGGTATCATTCTCTAACTCCCATTTTTATTTGCATGCTTTTCATGTTCATCTATTCATAGCATGCCATGGTTTATTGTTCATTATGCTTATGACATGTTGATTAGATTAGTGTTATACATGTTTAGTTACTTGAGCACCCATGTTTCATATGGATCTATATTTAGTGTTCTCACCTTGTTTAGAACTAACATGTATGCCTTAGATCTTATGCACATGCATATGCATTATGACCATTTGGATGTTTATGATTGTATGATGTTTTGATTTGATGACTCATGTTTGATTGTTTCATGATTAGTATGATATTTGCCATGTTTATTAGACTTATGTTTTACATGATTAGTTGTTGAGACAACCATGTTTAGTATGGACCCATATTTTGTGTTCTCTTTATGTTTTAGCTATCATGTTGATCATAATTCTAATGCACATGTCTTTGTCATGCTAATCATATGGTTGACTATGACTTTTTGTTTTAATAATTCATGTTTTTGTTTATTATGATCATGTTGATTGTTGACCCGTTTTATGCTTCATGATTTGAATATGCGTTTAGATGTTAGTTTTCATTAAGACTAGGATTTATACTTGTACAACGAGTGAGCTACAAATAGACCTTTATATATGTTTGTGCTTGAACGCTCATTTGTATTCACTTGATGTACTAGTATAGTCTAGTTTTGATGATTCTTGCATTTGACTTGTATTCTTCATTTTACATGTTTTGTTTGACTTCATGTATATGTCTATCTTATCCAAACTATCATTTATACATATACATCCTTGAGCCACGTGCCTTCATGCATATACTTTTGTGGACTCACTATGTTTAGGATATGTATGTATACTTTAGTTTGTACATGACATACATATGCCTTGAAGTTTAAATCGTTTGGATGAATTTCATGTTTGCTAAGTGATTTCACATGTATGATAAATCTCATATTTTTAAGATGATTTCAATTGGTGATTTCACATCCTAGATAAATTTTATGTTTTCAATATTGAGCTTGATTGTCCACTTTCATGTTGATATGTTTCTCACAACACTTGTACACTCACCTTATTTAATGTTTTCTCATGACTTAGTTTTCATGAGTATAAATTGAGCTATATGGATTTTGAGTGTTTTAGTGCCATGTGGTTTACGTGTGTCTTCATGAAAAATATTTTTTTTTGTTTGAAGGATCTCATACTAGTTGATTCATATAACTAGTTGTGATAGTCTTTCTTGGTAGAGATTTTCAAACACACTACATTTTCAAATCTATTTTTGAAAACCCCTACCATCAAAGGGCGGTTGGATGGGAGATCATGCTTATGTATGCTTTATAGTGAAAATCATAGTAAACTTGAACATGAAATGGGTGGTAGGAATATGAGATATACACTTGATCTTTTTGTTGTTTCAATTGGTATCATTGAATTCTTTCAATTGGTATCAATCTTGACATTTCTTGTATACTCATATATTTTTATGTATGTATGCTTGCATTTCATAGTATATCAATTTCTATTGGTATCTAATTTTCATACATATATATGTTTTATTTGTGCTTACTATATCCCTATATCTTTAAGCACAAATCTTGTTTATGATGATAAGCTTGAGATTCAACTTTGTTTCAATTGATTTAGTTTTCAATTGGTATCTAAATTCGAGCTTTATCATAGTTTTTATTGGTATTTCATAAAGGGGGAGAAAATTTTGTATTGTTTCTTTCAATTGGTATTTTGTATTCCACTCCCTTACTTTATGATAAAGAATAATAATTTCAATTGGGAATAATCTCAATTTGTATCAAAATCAAATTTGTTTATATACTTAAAAATAATAATTTCAATTGGTATTAAGATCTATGTTTAATTTCAATTGATAATCAAGATTGTTTATTTTTAATTAGTATGTTGTTTACTTATCAATTGGTATCAAGATTTTTGTTTTTCAATTGGTATAGCTTCATTTTTAATTGGTATCAATATGCACTTCCTTGACACATTTTCTTCTAATTGGTATCATATTTGTGTTTAGACAAAAAGGGGAAGAACATCCCTTGTTTTTGATTCCTTGTTTTGAATATAAAAAGAATATGTTTTCATTAGTTTTGTAAATAAGGAAAAGAAGAATTTCTTTTATGTTTTTATTAGTTTTGTTTTTAAACCCCTTTGTTGTTGATTGACAAAAAGGGGGAGAAGAATTTGAGTTTATATGCATGTTTGCATATGCATGTTTTATGTTTTTAATGTTTTTATATTAAGTTCAATTGGTATCCAAAATATTATTTAAAGAACATGTTTAGTTTGTTTAGTTTTGGTATCAAGAGCTTGTATAAGAGTTTTGGTATCAAGAGCTTGTATAAGAGATCATTAGTTTTGTTTTGCATATATTGATATTGAGTTTAATTTGGTATCTAGAGCATGTTTATGTGTTTAGTTTAATTGGTATCAAGAGCATGTTTTAGAACTTTATGTGTTTTATGCATGTTGATGCATACATGTTTAAGAGCTTACATTACATATCTATTTGTTTATTCCTATGCATGAGTTAAGGGGGAGCTTCTTTGAAGCCTAACTTTAATCCATGCATATATAACTCCATGAGTTTTGTCATCATCAAAAAGGGGGAGATTGTTGGCCCAAAGGCCTTCCACTCTAGTTTTGATGATGATTAACTCATGTAGTTATGTGTACTAATTATCATGTGATGTTTAAGTTTCAGATCATTAATCAAGATATTAGTTGGTGATTAGCTTCAACAAAATGATTTGGAAGCTACCCACATGGTGATTCTACCCACATGGTGATTCAAGAGCCCGAGCAACAAGATCATATATTGCACTCTTTGGAGTCAAGCTCGGTGGATCACGGAGTTTTGGATCGAGTCGGCTTGGAGATAGCGCTCTACAAGAAGACATCGGTACCATAGTTTAGTTTTGGGTTTAGATCCTAATTGTAAAGATTAGAATAGTATGATATGCTCAAGTTCACAACACACACGTTTCATGTTTTGGTTTTCGGTTTTAGGTTTAACCGATCTTGGTCTTCATGAATAGATTCAAAACAAGTTTATATGGTTTAATGTATATTAGATTTGTTCTATATACATGCATGCTTCAACTTCCTAGACAAACTTAGTTTTGACTTACTTATCATGTGTTTTATGTTTTGGTATTTCTAACAAAACATATTTTGGAATTAAGGACAAAAACTATGATATGTATATGTTTCATGTATATTGGATTTCTATCCATATGCATCATGTTTCAAAATGTTTAAATATCATGTTTTGTATTTGGATGAGTTTTAGACAAAATGTATTTTCTACTCAAAGATCCAAGTTTTAGAAAATACAGTTTTTGTTTTTTGGCAAAATTTCTATAACACAAAAATAGTCCTTATTGATTGATATTTGAGCTAAACTTTTTACCACATGTTTATATATCAATACAAAATGATAAAACTATTTTGTGGATTTTTAGAGATTTAATGAGAATTTTTAGGATTAAAAATTTCATGTTTTTGCTGACCAGAACAGTGTCTGCCAGGCTAGGTCGGTCGACCGGAACGGTCGACCGCACCATGTAGCCAGTCGACCGTCCGGGTCGACCGACGTGCACGGATATGTGCACGCTGGCTACACTTGTAGCCGGTCGACCGTGCCGGTCGACCGACTGAGAGCAGTTGCTCTCTGTTTGTTGGGTCGACCGGGGCGGTCGACCGGCAGCTGTCGACGGTCCAAAATTGACCGTTGGACGGCGACCGGACCGGTCGACCGGCAGTGGTATTTTGGCCAAATCTGCTGCCAACGGCTAGTTTCCAGATTTGCCTATAAATACCCCATTTGCAAGAGTTTTTCTCTAAGATTTTTTGTGCGAATTTTTCCATACTCTCTGGTGTTTTTGCTGCAATCAAAAGAAGTTTTGGACTTGAATTGAACAATCCTTTTGGTGTTTTTGCTAGGGTTTAGAAAATCAAAGAAGAGGGTTTTTGGGAAAGCTTTTGATTGAACCTCACCATCTTGATTTCTATTATTTCCCAAGGATTTTTCTTTGTGATTTTGATTTCCATTCCATTGGTTTTCTCCACACTTGAGCTAAAATCTACTATCTATTCTATAGGATATTTGTGTGGGAGAAGAAATTGTTTGTGGTACTTGTTGAACCACCAAGTTAAAAACCCAATCTTTGTTTGGCTTTGTGCCTTGGGTTGTATCCCTCAAGTTGTGAGGTGATCCTTGTTTGCTTTGTGCTAATCCCTCAAGTTGTGAGGTGATTGTTTGTTGGATTGGAGCTTGCCTCTAGGAGGAGGTTGTGGTTATAAAGAGAGGAGTTGGGTACTCCTTGTGAGAGTTCTTTGTGGACTTGCTAGTGGATTAGAAATCCTTCGTGTGTCGAAGGCGGGGATGTAGAGCTGGGTGCTCGAACCTCGTAACATATCTTGTTGTTTGCGCTTGATCCATTGACTCTCTCTCTATCTCTCTCTTTACTTTGTGCCTAGCAACTATTCATATTGTGCATTCTATATTGCTTGGCTTGGTTGTGTGTACATCATTTGTTGATTGTACTTGAGTGTATTGCATTAGTTTTTAAATTCCGCATTTAGTTCATAGATTAGCCATATCACCTATTCACCCCCCCTCTAGGTGACTTTTCATCCCAACTTTGAAGCTTGGTGGCTCCTCAACCAGTTATGTCATCGTGACCTCTGAACTGACAGACTGCCAAGTCTCGGCATTCAATCCAACAAAGGACTATTCTCTCAAATGGCACCAATACAATTTGGAACCGACAATTCAGGAGGTGGAACAATTTGAAGATTCAACAGGGAGTCAAAACAAAAAATGATTATTCTCATTGATTCCAAAAGGATGGGATACATGGAGGTACATATATTGCGACCTACGGGCGTACATTATAAGATCTGATCCGCTCTTCAAGGGAAGCCAGCCTCGCCCTCCTATCATTAGCAGCCCAGACAAGCGCCTGCGACCTCAGCTCAGCCTCATTAAAGTTCGTCCCCTGGGTCAGACGAGCTTCGACCTCAACCAAGATTGCCCTTTGAGCTAACTCCTGCCGTGAGAGTTCGTCACTCTGGGTCCTAAGCTGCTCAAGCCGCGTAGTCTCTTCAAGACGCACTGGTTCAGTCCTGGATAAGAGAAGATTTGCCTTCCTGATCATTTCCTTGGCCTTCCCAATTTTATCTTCAGCGTCAAGAAGAGCACTGGTGGAGGCATCAATGGCATTCCCAACCTCTACTTTCCTTGTCTCCAAGGATTTCAAATCAGAAGAAATAGCCTTAGCAACCTCCTGAGCAGCAAGACGGGCTTCATGCATTTGAGCGACAAGATGCGCAAGCTGCTCACTAACCGAAGACTCCAGGTCTGAGAGACTAAGTCGGCGCCATTCCTCTACGTCCCTCCCAAATTGATCTACCAAGAGTTCCGAGGCACTGGCCTGGTTATACCCTTCAAGGTCCCGAATACTTTCAATACTGCGAGAGAGGACCACCTTTAAAGTTGAGAATGACATAATCGAACCTTTCAAGACCAGATCGATGGATCGCCCCAAGCCTTTATAAAAGCTATCGACTATGTCACCTATAAAATCATTTTCAATCTCGGCCACTTCTGGTAGACGGACAACCTCAGGAAAATCCACTAGCCTGGTTGACACTACTGTGGAAGGAACGGCGGGAACACTGGCTGCAGCAGCATGACAGGTCGTCAATGATCTCGGCGGAGTCCTCATTGAAACCAGTACACTAGCCACCGCTGAGGTACGACTAGTGATCACCTCCTGAACAGCGGGCTCAACCACCAGGGTTGGGGAAGTAGGGCTTGTAATCACCCTCAGCTCTGCACGTGCCACAACTGACGGCGCCTCACTCGTTGATATAGTTGGGAGTGAGGACACCTCCGG